>DWGJ01002494.1:0-15592 GCA_018246895.1 Aspitha aspitha aspitha | reverse complement strand
ATGAAGAGTTGTGAATTTAGAAGATGTATATAACGCACTCTCTGCCTACCCTGTTAGGGTCTTGGCGTGATGGTTTTATACTATTAAATTAATACCAAGTTGCCTCAATTATTACCATTAATACTCGTAAGTCCTAATCGACATTTAAATTTATATTCAAATTATAATATGTGCTATGTACAATACTATAGTTCAAGTCTTTGTTCCGTGTATAACACTATTCTTGAAAGAATGAGACAATATAGAAAATTAAACCGCCACCAATCCGAACGTCGTATAATATTCTTTGTTCATTGTTTACAAACTGCCGCGACAAATGCCAGAAATAATATCGTGTCGTCCCTCTCTCGCGCGCAGTAAAAATTATAGGTTGTGTTTTTAATTAAAAAGCGGCTGCCCTATTATGATAGTGGTGTAACCGTCCTTAGCATCCTCCGCTCCGGGGTACACTTGCAGGACAGCGGCACTCAATGTATTAAACATCGGATCACTGAAAAACCGAATTCAGGTGTAGAATAAAAGTGACAGAATTACATTATGGAAAACTTAGAGTGCATTGTTATTGGTGAAGTATGTATTGCTTAAAAAATAACAGTGGTATCTTATAGACTTGAAAATGACTTGAAAATGTGAAACTCGCGACGTTACAAAACGACAGTTTGGGTGACGCTGGATGAAGTTACGCATATTTGTGTGCGAGGGGATAGAAAATTAAAACTGCCGCGCCATAACTAACATATTGTCTGCGCCTTTATGGCAAACAGTGATCGAGTGTGAACATATCTTTACATTACAAACGTACAAGATCATTATTATCTTCGCTCATTAGTATTTGTTGTTCATATCGACAGACAGAAGACACTTTATCCTTAATCGCAGCTTGCATCTAATAAAAATTATGGGTAAAACAAAAATAAACACATTTAAAAATCCAAAAAAAATTGCATCTATACTAATATTATAAAGCTGAAGAGTTTGTTTGGTTGAACGCACTAATCTCAGGAACTACGGGTTCGAATTGAAAAATTATTTTTGTATTGAATAGTTCATTTATTGAGGAAGGCTATAGGCTATATAACATCACACTACGACTAATAGGAGTGGAGCAGCAATGACAAATGTTGTAAACACAGGAAAACATTTAAGCTGCGGGCACAGCTAGTATTATGTACTATACACAGTAGTTATTGTAGTTATGTACATAAGTAATACATATATTAATGTTTAAAACATTATTATTGATATCTTTTTGTACATTTTTGTAACTTCATACAAAAAACTTTTCCACTAAGCTCTATTCGATCACTATCCACTTGACTGCTCTCGAGTGGAGCGTTTGTGTATCGTAAACAGCGCCATACCGTTGTATGCACGTCATTAAACTATTTTGAAATTAGTTTCACCCGCCGCGCCACAGCCATCCCGGGAAGCAGTTCATGGCAAATTGAAAATGGCGGACTGTTGACTCAACATGCGTTTGTAATAAAAAGGAGAAACAACAATGTGTTGAGATATCCTCGCACACAGCCATCTGATTCCAAACTAGGCAACAAATAAATAA
This sequence comes from Aspitha aspitha aspitha, assembly GCA_018246895.1. Taxonomy (NCBI): domain Eukaryota; kingdom Metazoa; phylum Arthropoda; class Insecta; order Lepidoptera; family Hesperiidae; genus Aspitha; species Aspitha aspitha. The sequence continues at coordinate 14,031 of DWGJ01002494.1, read as the reverse complement.
ATCTACTGAGAATCTGTAAAAATGTCTTCTTTATTATCGTTAAATATACATGTTATAATAGATTCTCTATTGGTGAAAGTCTCAGAAACATGTTGAAAGTGGAGCATGGGAACATACAACCTACTTTTATTTGTCTTTTCAACCTTTTTTGATCCACCTTTGCCTGCGGGTCACTTTGGAGATATACTCGTAAATACTTTGGAGTTCTTCATAATGTTCTCTGTGATATGTGAAGTTTGCCAATTTGCGTTCAAACAGCTCATGGAGTATATAAAACTATGTATTTTTCGGATTGAATTATTGACTACGAAGTATGGAAAATCACAGAATGACTTCTAATAATAATACTTTTAATAACGTAATTGGAAGGCCATTAACAACTCAAAAGTGATGACTACGGTCTGTATAAAAAAAGAATTCGATTCATCGAAGAGAAGACAATAGGATTTGTAAAACGATGAGATAAAGCTTCGTTGGGAAAAATTTTTGCTCGTCAATTCGTTAGATATTATGGTAATCTTGATCATTAATAATCTACGGGTAAGTCCCATGATTTCTACTAATTTCTACAGGATATTGAGGTCTTATGAAATGGGTGCGTCTATACAATCCATATAAATTTCACGGGTGTCAATTTGAATAGGTAAAATAGTCATGAGTTTTTAATTAGACTTACATGAATGATAAATGAATATCAAGCACCCATATCCTATACATTTAACTTATTAAGCATTTGAATAACAGTGTAAATTAACTATCATGATTTTTTAAAATAAGGGGCATAAAATGATGAGTTAGGAAATTTTTGGAATAGAATATTTAGTAACGTTCACATATTGAAAAAATGTGGCTTTTACGATAAAAAATTGACTACAATAAACGGATTCTATTTTCTACTACTATCTTATAGTAACAGCAGGATTTTGACTTAACACGTAAAAGAAATACTGGTTGAAACACTTTTTTCCTCTTGTTCATCTGTTTTTCATTAGTATTCAAGTAGTTCTAGCAAATCTGTCAGCATTCGTACCTACGTAAATTCTGTAGTTATAGAAATCGTGCGATGAAACGAAGGCAATTTTAATTCAGCCCTTCAGACGAGGACGCTCCTTTATTTTTTCCGCGCGGGGATTAGGGCGAGCAGCGCCGCGGTAGATGAGCTGGCGCGTGTTAAAAGGACAAAAAGTGTTTACATTAAACAGCCTCGATAAATCCACGCTGGACGACTTCTGAAAATCCCGGAGTCGAAATGATCCGTACTTCTTTTGTTTATTCGCTTCAAGTCACGAGCGGTGGATACGGTTCAGTTGGAATCTTCCAGAATGTATTGGGTGACAGTGACAGTTTATTACCAGGTAGGATTGCTGTGTATGTGTCTTTGATTTCATACATTACAAAGACTTTTGCTTGTTTGTCAGGGTGGGCATTCAAAGAAAATCCCGTCTTAACAGAGGCTGAAAGAAAAAAGTAGGGAGTTTCCTGTCCATCCATCCTTCCATCAGCCTTTGCTATTCCAGGCCTCCCCTAATCGGCGCCACACCGTCCAGTCCCGGGCCTTTAGAATTCAGCGGACTCCCGCTGTCTACTTCAGGTCGTCAGACCACCTGGTAGAAGGGCGACCTGTACTCCTTTTTCCGAGACGTGGTCGCCACTCGACGACCTTTTTCCCCCATCGGTCATCGGTCAGGGAGTTTCTTGTAGTACCTATAAACATTAACGAACTAGTGCGATAGGAATAAGATACTTATTAGTGACCTCCCAGTTGTTATTTTCTAAGCAGCTCGGAATAATATTTACAATTAATGACCAGCGTTTTGTCGGAACAGGTCAGAACGTTACGGTCTAACAAAAATGGGCTTCCGTCGCCACCGCCTGTACGAAGAACCACGCGGACCCTTCAGCAACTTATTAATCCCCTGTAAAGGCCTAACTTGCTAACTTTTTCTTTGTCTATCCGTACTAAGTCAACACAAACAAAAACAATAGCCTCGTAGTCCCGCGATTAGAGACATCGACTGCTAAACCGGAGGTCGTCGGTTCGATCGTCCAAGACACTGGTGTGATAAGCACATTCATTTATTTTGTCTAAATGTGATAATCATATAAAGGTATTCTAATCTTGTTTATAATCTCTCTGGTTGCCATAATACAGTGTTGCTTTGCCTTCAATTGCACGAACGAACTTGTTATGTACATAGATTGAACTTCTGGGGTATTATCGGGGCACTATGATGTAGGGCTCTTCGAAGGCGCCAAAAGAGCTCTTTTCCAGCTTGCAATGCCCTGGCGACTCCTCAGATGTGGCGAGTGTTCATACGCGACGGTGCCCGCTTACTATCAGGCCCGTCTGCCTGTTTGCTGGGCTGAAGTATGTAATAATAATAATAATAATAATAAATTATAAATGACTAGGGACAATTCCACACACGGCTGTCTGATCCCAAATTAGGCAATTTAATGCCTGTGTTATGGCCACTCGACCAAGAGGCCAGTATATGAAAAGTGTGTGGTGTTTTGGTGTGAAATTACGATTATTGCGTGATAGCAACCTTGCGTCGCCGCCAGCCTCTCCTCCCCTGCACCGCGCTATGGAAGTTTTAATCCGGCGTCGGCTCGCATTGTTCGCAGGCTGATTACCGCCCGCCGCGACGTCTGCCGCGTCCCGCACTCAGCCTCTGTACTGTCCTTCTGTCCTCTCACTGCTTATTCAATCGATATATTGTTATATACGACAATTGCCGTTACGATATTTTTTATTTTTATTTATTTATTTATTTAAAGATACATCAACGGCTTATCACTAATACACTTAAGATGACGAAGTTAGTAATATGGTTCAGTGTGATTTGCCTTTACAGATGTATTCAGCACTGACCGAAACAGAGAAGGTTACAACAATATTAGTTAGTACAATAAATTAATTTACAACATAGCTTAAGAATCAAGAATATAAGTAAAAAGAAACACAAAAGAACATTATATAAAAAGAGTATATATGTTATCTTACAAACAAAAATGACTAAATATGTTGACATAGTTGCAGAAGACTGTTAAAATTTTTTTCATGAAAGATGTCGATACAGCTGTTAGCTACGATATTGTTTATTATTACAAGCTTTTTATTAATTTGGTGTATGTATGTATTTTAGATCATTTATCTTTAACCGATTTAGCTGAAATTTAGTATAGGTACACGTGTATTCTGGATGACAATGCATGCTTAGCGATATGACGTCATTCTAATACCAATATGGCGGGGCATGCAAGATGGCGGAGTTGTCATTTTTTTCTGCACTACCACAGTATGGGTATAAATTGAAAGGGCTTGCTGAGGGGAACATGAAAGTTAATATATTTTACGACAATTAAACAAAAGCTTGTTTTAAAAAGTTTTTAGTTACCATTAATTTATGTTTGTTTTGTTTTTCCATACAATGGCCGGCCGGATATTAAAGATCAATCACAGATACGTTGTCACGCTTGAAGCGGTCGCCTATAGTATTACACGTGGATTGGAATCCAGACCGTTCGAACTGAAACAAATTGTTGTTCAGACAATTACATTTCGGAAGAAATAGATATGGCGGTGGCATTTCCCAGAGCGACATACGTTCTACCTTGTACACTACATATGTTTTATATTAGTTGTGGCTTTTTAGCTGGTTTATTGATACAGATCAATTGTTAACATCTTCGTTATAAGGAACGTCGCAATGACGATACTATCGCCATGAAACTTTATTAGCAATGTAGCCTGTACATTGTAATAGCTCAACTTCATTTCATTATGCGAAAAACGGATGCAAGTTTGTTAGTTTTCAAAACACTGTAACAGAAACTTTGGCCGCAATAACGCGTTAAATTTATGGTCCAACTTAGGTCTCTGTCTAGACCGAGTTGGCTTAATACTTGATATTGAATCTTCGCGTTCGCAGCACATTTTACATAATCAACTTAACATCGATCCTCACTAACTAAGGACGCTTCCCGAATTATTTAATCGGGAACAGAAAGGTAAAATGGAAAGATAAAAACGTTTAGCTTAAACTTACGCAAGCTTAAACTTCAACTAGCCGAACTATACAGTTTTAAATTAAAACAATTTTTTTTTACTTCTATGTGGTTTTTGGGCAAATAATTTTGGCTTCTTAGTGTCGATCGCTAAATTACTAAATCGAGGGTCGCGAATTTGATTCCGATCCAGAACAAACATTTGCGTGTTGTATAATTTGTTTTTTTCTATCTGAGAGTATTGAAAATATCTACATTATTACACGAGCTTTTAATTGCCTAATTTGGAATGAAATAGTCGTGTGTGGAATTGTTCCAATTATAGCATAATTATCTGCTATTTATTGAACAGCGATAGTAATGGCTTCCAGCGGTTCTGTAAAACGCTGATTACATTCATAAAGGTAATAGATTTAATATGAACCCTCGTTTGTATTGGAATAATACAAAAAAAATTAACCGCTTTATTTTGTACTAATTCGTTAATTAAATTGGTGTTTCAATATATTTTTTATATACATTTGTCAATGTTTTTTTATACTTTTATTTCTTGTCTATCGGCGATAGAGTGATTGCTTGTTTCTCTATCATAATCAACTACCCTATCAAACTGAATGTAGTCATGACTCGCGATATCCATTGCTTGTTTGCATCAAGCAAATTGATCAGATGCGATACCTTTTCAGAAATGTACGCTAACGCTGAATAAATTTAGATGATCCGTGGTGGAAGTACAACCAATCGCGTCGCGAACTTGGCTCATAACGGAAAGTTGGTGCCTAAAGTTGGGTGAAAAACTTTGATACATGCAATATTGCTTCGACGAATTTGGCTGAGAAAGCATGATCGCTATTTCTAATATAACATGTAACTATTTTTAGATTTAAATTGAAATTTGGATTGGCCTGTTCATTACGTGGTTAGGTCAACCTTTGAGCGAGGATCGTGGGTTCGACTCCCACCCAGGACAAACATTTGTGAGACGATCATAAATATTTGTTCGAAATGTGGGTGTAAAATTCTCTTTACACCTACGTACGTTTATTACGATATTTTATATTCATATTTCTTCTCTGGTTACCATAGTACAGGCTTATACATGGTTTGCTTAGTTTGCTGCCTACCCACGTTAGGTGTTTGGCGTGAGCGTATAAAATACATAATAAAATGAGTTCAAAATGTTTCTATGGCCTAATAGTGTAAACAGTGGAACCTTTAAACTTTTAAGCAATACCATTAATTGTAAACTAATCCTACTACTTTAGGGGAGAATGTATGCAAGTTAAGCCTTCTGAAAGGCAATTTTATATAACGGCAGCGTTAATACGCTTGCCTAAATCGCGTGAGCAACCATAAAGTAATTCGGCGCGGCTCAAAGAAGTAATGAGGAAATCGTGTTACGGTTAAATTCATGGGTTTTTCCTACATGTAGGTTATATGTGTGCCTACTATTTTATTGATGGAGAAACATTTGATTTCCTTATTACGTATTGTGCTTAAGTTTCATCACAAGATCTTGAGGCCAAGTGAGGCGCAGTCTAGAACCGATATGCTGCCTTAGAAAGCTCCTATTCCCTCCTGTTTTGAATTATGCCAAGACAGACAGGTCCATTCCGAAGTATTTTTTATAGTAAAACATGATTAATAAATATCTATTTGCTATTTATTTATTTGAGTCTTAGGACCATAGTCCATAGTATACCTTAAGTGCCATCGAGTCACCGGTTAGTGCTAATAAAAATTGCCCGCACGTGCAATTTACGAAAGTTAATTACCGCAAGCACTACATAAAATTTCAGTTCGGGAAACTACTATAAATGCGAGGTCATTGACCCTAGCGCACTGGCGAAATTACTGGCAGTTATCGACTTAGGCTTGCTTTATTACTTCACGTTGTTTAGCTCTAAAATATATCGCTTTGGAATTATTTGAAAAAAAATTATATGCAAATAAAAGAATTTTTTCCTAAGCACAAACAAGTATGTGAAGCCTTTAAAACTGTCGATCGTCCAATTACAATTTGAAGTACCACATGTAACATACAACGATTCAGTCGAAAGCAAGGTAAATTCCTTTAAGGCAGACAACGCACCAGTAACTTCTCCGATGTTTTAGGTACCTGTTGGCATCGGTGACCATTCTATGCGCCATTTATTATAAAAAAGGTCGAATCACGATGACGAGTAAAACTTGTTATCATTTTCTTCTCTAAGATAAAATTTGATGTTGTACAAAAAAGGTTTGCAGAAATGTATTTCGCTTGAGGCTACAGAATAAGGTTATACAAGAATCTTGTATTCTTCTTATATTTTGCGGACTGATCAAAAATTAAGGCTTATGCCTGGATTCTTGGCTCGGAATACGTTTGTTTACTTTAACCATAACGAGTGCTTCTCCAGCGGGCGCTGTCTCCCGCCAAGAGCTGGATCTTTGGGTCCGCGCCAACGGCCAGATTGGGGTCTTCCATATTTTCATCCTTCGTTTCATGATTGAGTGTGACTATAATTTCATTAGATCCAGATGAGTTATTGAAAGATAAATCTGGGGCAAAAGTTTTTGTTTAATTTCATATCACTGTTATTTTGAGTTTTTAAATAATACGAAAATAAAATACAATAAACCAGATCAGATATTTTTAAAAATTAACCCTTTTATTAAATCTTAAATACTATATAACTAAGTAACTATGTAATATATAAACTTGATATATCAGTAAGAATGAAAATAGCGCTTAATTCTTGAACAAGGATGCTGTAAAATTAAGCATGAAACTCTCACACTTTATGCGATAAAAGATAAGTATCCGCAGTACTAAATTTTTCATGCACCAAAAAGATCTGGATAAGAAATCGAGAAGTTGCAAATTACCAAAGCGGCCATGTGTTCGAAGTAGGTAATCTCTTTAAAACTGCCTTCTGCGGTCTATCAGTAGCGTTATCCTTCGGATTCCTTTTTCAAGTAGTTAAGCTCTCTCCTTTTTTCTCAAATTACTCTATTCAGTGGAATTAACTACGCTAAAAGATTCATTCAGAGGAGAAATTCAGATAACTGAAAAGGAATTTGTAATTACAGTTTCTGGATATGATTACAGATTGAGGTTCATTAACTAATCTGCTATGTTAACATATTTCAAGTTAATTGTAGAAATTTTCAGCATATTAAAAATATTCAGTATATTTTTTTACACTATTGGCGCAAGGGTCTGATACTAAGCACGTGTGACAGTTTGTCACGTGCAAAAACATCAAAACAATGCAAAATACAATGAAAATTATATACAAAACAATGCGTGTATTTCAATCGTAAATAAATGTGTATAACCGTCGCAATACGGGGAGCCACTTGACGCAACGGACCATTTGCTAAGAGATCACCCCTCCAACCCGTCATGAATATTAAACGATATAATAACAATGTTGATTATTGTCTCGAACGTTTAAAACAAGGGAAATTGGAGGCGTGACGCTCATACAGATGCGGCGATGGTATTTCTTATTAGGAAGTTGGATGAGATTTTTCTCGCGCGCGCCTCGAGGAATGCTAATTGGACCGCTGGAGTTGATCAAACTTGTGTTTAACACGTCCACGTGACAAGTATTCTTCAGGTTTTCGCCAATATTTTTCATGTTTATCTCACCCTTTGTATATATGTATGAAATTTCGTTAAAACATAAATAAACAGGCCTCTTGGTCGAGTCGTTAGAGACCCTGACTGCAAAACCTCCGGTTTCGATTCCCACCCAGGACAAACATTTGTGTGATGAGCACATTTGTTTGTTCTGTGTCTGGGCGTAATTGTATGTATATATGTATGTTTATCAGCTGCCCGGTTACCATAACACCGGCATTAAATTGCCTAATTTGGGATCAGCCGTGTGTGGAATTGTCCCCAGTTATTATTATTATTATTATAAATGTACCTAGTGTACATTTATTACAACTAAATTTATTAGTACTTTAGAACATATATACAGTTGAAGTAGGTACTTTTCGTTCCGAAGTGATGTGGGAATCCACACTCCTCTAGTGATAACGCATCTAGGATGGTCATATTACCTGCCACGTTTTGGAACCCAGATCACACAGAAGAAATCATATTTCTACACCAACAAAAGCACTCGCGCAATTACAAAAGCGAATTTTATATCGAATAGTGAATGTACATTGCATACCATTTAACACCAAGTGTTGCGATAGAAATTACAAGTAGCAAAAACTTATAGAAATGTTACGATCAAAGAGAAAAAGCGAATCAATTAAGTTCGAATAACTGTTGGCAATTCCAATTATTAGTCGGACGTTAAATACCGTTTCGACAAAACTTTGCATCGTCCTAACTTAAAGCGGTCTTTTAAACTTCTATTAAGTATCTAAGGAAAGACAGATATTAAGACATTTTACACGGGCAGCACGAGGTATTAAAACGCTTCGCCTTTCTTTAGCGCTGAAGCCTTAAAATACAATTTCTTAATTTCATTTTATTGTAGTTACTCTGACATCGTTGTGACAACTTTGGATTATGCAATTATACCTTAAGAAGTTATTGGTAGTTATACAGTCAAGCCTATTACTGTCTTTAATAACAATACTGTCAGTATTGTTATGCAAAGTGATCCCACAAGAGTATAAATAAATACATAAGGAGGTGTTCAGCTCAGCAGTCTTTTGAAAGAATGACGTCAACATTACCGACGTCATCATTACTAATAGTACCTCTATTCACAATAAATTGATACACTACTGTTTAAAACAAAACATTTTATTACTATTTATTTCCTAACATACATGCATCTATCTATTGTAATCTTAATTAAGTTATATTCTAAAATATTATTCTTAAATTCTTAATATTTAATAACAATACTCACACGATTCGTCTGTATCATAAATTGGTGTAATATTTCATAATATTTTGTTCCTATTCCTGCAGTCAGTGTTGTTGAATAGAAAGCGGATTTAAGAAAGCGATTTAACTTTGAAGGAGACCTTTAAGATTGTTTGGACGCAAAAAGTGCAGCAGCGAGAGCCTCGTGCGTTAACGAGCCCGGCGTCCCTTCGCGGCCCTGTCGTCCTGCGTCCCTCCGAGCGGCGCCAGCGAACTGCAATAATACGATTCTGCACCCTCTTCACCCGCGGTACAGGTTATAGGCGGGGAGTGTGCTCATTAATTGTATATTCGAATACCCTCACACACGTTTTTGAATGAAGAAGGAGACAAAGAAAATATTTGTTCCGTCCATTTACAAAAATAAAATTTAGAAAAAGTAGTTAAAATATCGTAACAAAAATAAAAAGGCACAAAAAGGTACAAAATGTTACTCATATTACTATGCGTTCACGCTGGCCAAGCGTGAAAACCTTTGGCGGGCGAACACGCTTCAACAAAGGTTTTGAACGATTTGAACCGTATAAAAAGCTGCAGGTGCAACTTTAAACTAGACAACAATCTAATAACTTTAAAGTTCCTAGTACTGGAAACCAAAAATTAATTACCTACAGCTTGGGCGTCGTGTTAGCTGTCAACACAGGTTCGGCGGAGCAATTGGGCGCTCTGCCAATGTTCTAATACAGTGCTTTCTAATACAGTCACCGAGCCCTTACCGATGTAAGGCTTCTAATATTACATAGTGTGATAGTTTACTCCCGACAAAACTGATGATCTAGATGACCGTGAGTTGCGCTAATATATAGGGGAGGTTAGACCAGCAGCGGACATTTTTAAAGCGATACTGCAAAGCTGATCGTCTACTCTAAACTGTTATTACTTTTAAACGTTTCATGATCAGTATTTTGTCAACTAAAATGTCTATGTGTAGATTTCCTAAATGTAAATCAAATTTTTTTAAATACAAATACATATAACCCCTCAACTGAATTTTCGTTGTATCTTCACGTACAACAAACGAAATAGGAAGATTCTATTAGTTTAATTCAAAATGTCTATATTTTTAAGTACTCTGTTGTTTGTGACAAAAAACATATTTAGTATCAATTGATTGGAGACGTAAACTCGCTTACACTTATCATTTGGACCACATCATAAAAGAGGAAATTGCATTAAATTATAAGTCGACGAGCAATCACGTTTTGTTTCCCGGCCGCTCCTGAATTTAACGGTTTGAATAAATCCCTGCTCTTAATTAGTAAATTTAAAAGCTTACTTTACTATCTATTGGCGGATGTCAGCTGTCACGTCACCTGTTTCATATACAAGGGGCAAACGATAGACGATATAATATTTTAACGATAAGGTAATTGAACTTTTAAGTCCTGCTGATCCACATGCAATACAAATTTTGGACCTGACAACCAATAAATCAAATGTATATAATGGCAAGTTACTTACATTTAGTAAGAAAAACAAGGCTGATAACAATCTTCACAGTCCTTAGAGATCTTAAATTTCGTCATGATGGTTTTATTTACCATACAGTGTGTCAACTCGTAAGTAATAATAATAATATACATATAATTTACATTTTATTGTTAACTCGTTTACAGTAGGCTGAAGGTAATAAGTCAGTTGCCTTAAGCTCGGAGCTATCAGTTTGACGGCTGTTCATTTGACGTTTGTCAGCCATTTTGTTTTAATGGGTGACGTGATCGGGCAAAGCCGGAGGCTGCTTAGACCCGTTTAATGTCTCCATCAACGTTTATTTGAATTGTAAATGCTTTAAATGTTTTTTTAATGTACGGATCGTCTTGTTTTATGCTGCGATTGTCGGTGGCGATGTTATGTTATTATTTTTGTTTTGTCACGATTTGCAGCAATTTTCTAATAATATTTATGTCTTTTGTTGTAAAATTTTGATAATGTTAATTATTTCTTAATACACAAACAATCGCATGGTTCTTATTTTCTATCTTTTTCTTCCTTTTTTATTATCTTTTATTAATGTGATACTTTCTATGCTTAGAAGCGCAATTTTTATATGTGCTGCATTAGGTATACGAAAAACTTTTTTTTCTTTGTTCATAATCTAAATTATTGTACCCTTATAATTGGACCGGCTTAGTATATGTAGGCATATTTGTAAGCTTTTACTTCGATAAGCCACATTCAAGTTTCGACAAGCTGGTTCTTTTTTCGTTAAGCTCGTGGTTTTTGCGGGGATAATAGTAGTAAAATATGTATTTTGCTTTAAAAATGGCTCTATAGCTGCTACCAGATTAGTTTAATTAATTTAATTAAAGGTTTTCCTGTCGATTTTGATGTTCCAAAAAAGAATTCTAAATTCAAAAAGTTGATTTATTCCCGTAGACAATTGAAACAAAAGTCCTTTCAAAGTCTGTTTATGCCCCCGCGCAAACACGCTAATACTATGCAAACGTGGTACTTCTCCCCTACAGACAAACAGACTGGCGTCTTAGGCTTAAGTCAATTTGGAAGGGAGATCAAAGTTTTGCGCCATGATGATTCTTAATTATGCTGGTAATCCCATAAGTTATGGGTCTTAGGACGAGTATTAAAGTTTTATATATTCAACGGAAATAAATGTTTCCAAAGCCTTAATATTTGCTCCTAAAAGTAATTTGGCTTTGGAATAAATTACTCTTTTTTTCATAAACTTCAATGAAGAATCATTTACTTTACGTTCTAAGATGTCTAAAGCAATGATTATAGTATTTGCTTTAGGGATTATTTTATATGTAAAAATGCATTTCCACACGACCGTTCAATTGTCTTTTTAAAATATGTATCTTCTAATGTCATGCTATCGACTCGCAGACCGTCTCAATCTAATTTAAGTGAAGTATCTCATTGTAATACGAAACTTCTGTTGGACTGCTTTTATGCACCATTTGTGGTATCTGCATCTCATGAATTTTACAATAAAAATGTAATGTGATGCTGTTTGCATCAATTTTTTTGGCCTTATCTTGATCATATTTTGCTTGTATACTTGTAAGTACCTGCTGCTACTTTGATAGTGTCTTTATTTTGCATATTACTTTCATAATGTTCAGTATTCGTGCAACAATGCCGATGTGCTCCAATTTCATGAATGATCCCAAATATGATTTTGTCATACTGAATGCTAAGTCCATTTTTGTAGTTGTTAATTAATTAATGTGTGTGCGGGCGATATCAAGTAGAATTGGATATCATTTATATACGTTTCAAAACATTTAACAATAAATATACGTATGTGTGTATTATTATCTTGTCGCTTTAAGGTCTTTTCTTTTATCATCGTTCACGAACCAGTGATTATCGCACCCTACCTGTGTGGTGCGTCTTAATAATGCGTTCGTTCGACTTGAAAGATAAATTTAACAATGCCATTTCCTTGGCCCTCGTTTGGGATATAAATTGAAAAAAAAATGATAGATGCAGAGACTAACTTACCAGATACAACACTGAATTTACATAAATTAATCACTTCATACAGTTTTTATACCAAAACTTATACTCTACTATGGCTTGCCTATACGAAATCACCTATTGCCTATACAATTGGATTAATTATTACATTTCTAGTAGTAAATAAAATATACATATGGATCTTCTTGACTTGTCAGTTATTGATTGATTCTCTCCGTAAACAACAATGCATCTATACACAACAACGTCTACGCAAGGGATATGAACTAAATCGTGAGCATCAAGTCATTTATCTTCATTGGGGAGTAGATTAATCCACGCAATGGCTAATTAATGAATGCATGGATTAACTACCGACGATTGATCTTATTGATCGCTGCGATGATGCAAAATACAATTTGATTTCAATTTGACGCCAAATTAAAAAAATTGTATATCAATATTAAGCTAAATTACCTATGGCTCCATGTTTTTCCACTTATAAAAATAAATGGTAGAAAAGGCAAATATATAGCAGTCGATCTTTGAGACATCTTATTCTAACCCTTTAGCTGCGAACGCAGTCGATAAGACCAATCGCTAAGTCTGTAGCAAATGGAAAGGCGTCAGTAAGAAGGGCGAGCTCAAATATTGACAAAGCACTCAGCGACAATGCCAGGGCTCCGGCCCAACCGAGCGGCAGTATTATCACAATAAACATCCAGTGTATTCGGTAGGGAAATGTCATAGTTTATCTATTCGCTTCCCGCTGCCAAATGCTTTTGTGTTCAACCAATTGATGGAAATCTTAGCAAATTTCAAGTCAAAGTTTTCACGATCATCGTATATTTTAACTTTATATAGTTCAAAAAGTATCGCTTACTGGGAGTGTCGTATCTTGAACGTAGATTAAATGATTTTGGTATATTTACGAGTGTTAAAACTAATTAAAAAGTATTTTTTTTAAATCTACGCTTGTTTGCCTACATATTCTGCAAAGGCCATTTCAGACTAGACATAAAGCTCGTCTAAACTAAACTTCACAATGACCCCAAAACCTACAGAGATAAAACAGAAAATGGCTGAAGACTGAGAAAGCTTCCTCTTTTCACGTAATTAAATCCTCTATACCCGAAAATCCTATTATAGACCCACAAACGGCCCAGGATAGTCGGAAAACAATTTATTCGTGTCGCTAGTGAATAGTGACGTCACAGCTTCAAACCCACCTGGTGCAATCAGCCCCTGTCAGCGTGAGACGGGTTAAGTTAACGCGTGCAAATAAAAAGAAAAAGAAAGGACATCTAATCTGAAGTTCTCGGGTCGAAAAGCCATTAAGGCGCGGTTGTTCTTGGGGATTTGCGTCTGTTATAAGGTTATAACACAGCAAAAGTGGTGTTATTACATCTTATGTTAAGTGTTCACTGAGTGTTATGCATTTACAAACAAATTTAAATAATACTGTAAACATTTTTAAGTGACGCTCCACAAGATTCATGTATAAATCTACTAATAATCTTAATAGTAATTTAATCAGCGTCTTCAGCGTAGCGAAGCGTGGTGATGGCAATTTTATTATCTATATATTAATACGTGAAGCGAAAACTTTGGATCCTTTTTTACGAAAATTGCGCGCATGGAGGAGTATGAAATTTGGCACACTTATAGTTTATGTGTAGGAGAAGTGCTGAACGCTAATATTTTTCAATAATAAT
>DWGJ01002493.1:0-15593 GCA_018246895.1 Aspitha aspitha aspitha | reverse complement strand
AGTATTCTTTAGTAACAGGACTGCAGGAATGGGACTGTTAGTGATATTAGTCCAGTTAGTATGTTAGTAGATGACGTTAGTAAGTGTTAATAGTTACCCTGTCGGAAGTGGATCACAGATGCGTCGCTACTCGTGAGGACTGAGATGGTCGCCTCTGGTATACAAGTGGACCGGCAACCACACCCTTCGAATCGAAATACAATTGAAACAACTGCTTCACCGCAGAAATAGGTGCGGCGGTGGTACTTCTCCGGGCAAACCGTATACAGGCTCTACCACTTAAGAAGTCTTAATAATATCGATGTTGTTCTTTATCATAAACAGTTAGTGATTTGTGATAAATACATAGATAGCTGTAGGTGAAAGAACGTTAGGAAAAATACTATTAAATTTCATGAAAGAAAGCATCAATAAAAGAGTAGGATGTTAAAATTGCGTTGATCCTAAATCAGGTGAAAGCAAATGAGGAAAATTATGATGTTATTGTTTTCTGCCCTATACGTCAGAACGCTATTAATTGGTTAATCACATGGTGGTAAAATTTTCTATAAGTATAGATAACAGAACGTTTTTCAAGATTATATAAAATATTTCGTTTTATTGTCTATTATTGGCTCTGTCGGCCTAACTCTTTGACTGGACAAAAAAGCCACTTGCCCTGAGAAAGAAGATAACAAGTAGAAATTTTGATATTTATAAATATTCATTTCCAAAACTATTCAATAGAAAAAAGGCCGAAGAACATAATGTAATATTCAGTAATATTCAACGTGTAATAATCTGTGTATGTAATAATATTGATGTATTTATTGGAAGTAAACAAAACAATTCCTTCTCTAGAACTATTATTGAACCTTCATTTACTACTCAACCTATTGACAGTTCACAACAGAACGTCATAAATCAAGATGGCTGCCAACATGGCGACGCGTTTGACAGTTATCGCGTGTTGCGCGGGAACATTAAACTCATTGATATTTATTGCTCAATCGCGACCCTCCTTCTGATTTATAGTTAATAGATTCCCTCTATTGTTTATTTTATCTGTCGTAATCATGTTCCGTACGAATTTGTTTTAAATTATTTTAATGGTTTCTAAATAACAATGCCGAGCGCATATCAATTGATCTACTTGTATTTTGTTTTTAATTTATGACGGTAATAAATGATAATTAGAAAGCTTATGTATAAATACATTAGCGGTAAAAATGATAATAGTTTTAAATTGTACAAAAATACATCCAATTTCAAATAGGACTGAAAACTTTTGAATATTAAGTTCAAATATGTTAAAATATCTACTAACAATCATGGAAACTGAAAACATTATGTAATGTTTTCGTACTAATATAACACGTAATAAACATGCATTACGATTTTCACTTTACTATCAGCCGTCCTGCCTCTGTATACTGCAAAATAAATCAGCTGTTAACTCGTACCCTAGTTCCCCTAAGCTGTAAAAGTGGGGACAGCAGGTGACGATATCAAAATTGCTAAAGTTGCTATTGCTATCGCATCTACGAACAGTGCACCGATTACTTTTCATTTCGCAGGTACACTATTCCATTCATTGCGAGCACTAAACATCCATATTGGACCGAGCCGGCCCCGGGGATAGGACGTAAAAGTCAATACATAAGAGCGGAGTGATCATAAGATTTTATACCCGCCATTACGCAAGCCTAAGTGACGCGTAAATTCTTATAACTCGCGTAAGTATTCAAAATATGAAGGACGGGGTCGTTAAGGTCCCTGGGTCGGCGTAGCGTCAGCAAACATTACGTTTATTCTTGGAAAAAAAATCGTTTTTTATCATATAAGGAGATTATTGTTATGTACCACTAAGATTTGGCGTTTATTTAATTAATATTAAACTGCGATAAATACAATTACAAGTGAGAATACTTGTACATATTGTCGGGAAATAGTTAACATCTGGCGTAATTACGAAAGATTTGTTATACAATTTTAAGACAGTTAATCCACTAGCTATGGTATGTTAAAAGATAAAATAAAAACAATTAAAACTTCTTTTAATAACAGTATACTCATTTGATTACGTTCATTCATTTCAAACTTCGCTACTATGCCGCTGTATGCAGTAGATAAGTAAAAGTTTATTATGTTTAATAATTTGTAAACAAAACAGCACTTATCATGAAAATACCTGTAAAGCACAATCTGTAGAGGCAAAGTTTAGAAGTGATTCTGCGCTCAGTACTTACAGCCAGCCTGTTATACGTTTATATGTTATGTTATATTTGTTGTTTATATGTTATGTTATATTTGTTGTTGTTAACCTCTTAGAGCGTTACACAATACGTTTGTACGTAAATAGTCACATTTGCTTTGGTTTAATAAAAAGTTTATCTCAACCATGAATATATCGGAAGAACTTTATGCATAAAGAGCATACAAAAAAGATTTATTTATAAGTAATGCTCATAGACATCGCTAGGCAATTGTGCAATGTCTAATAACAAACAATTCATCCTAAACTAAAGTGGACTATACATGTTGAATTTTATCGTTACCACTTTTCCTGAATTCAAATTTAAAAAGTCATGAAGTATTTTGTCTATGACCAATTGAGCGTAGTCTCAAAATAATTGCATATCAAATTTAATTGTTTTTTGTTTGTCTATTAATCAAAATGTATCCGCACGCTGTTTTTGCATAATGTCAACGAATTATTGTGTTCTTAGTAAAATATAAAAAAAGTCTGGCCTGTTGAATTTATGAGTACTGCTATTAAAAATACATATACTGAGAACCATGAATTAAAAAAAGTAATATCATTGAAAAATGCTTGATGTACTTATGTCAGCTGTCAACAATGACAGGGTGAGCTGTCAACATGACACCTGTCAAAAGGCGTTTGGTATAAATGACATAACCATTTACTAAATTTCAATTTCATAGTTGTTTCCATTTACGTAGCTGACTTTAGACACCCTATATGATTTTTATATTTTTATTTGTATTTCATGTGATATGGTTATTAATATTCAGATACACATTTTGCATAAAAACGACAGTATATACAAATTATTTTATTTCATAAAAATATTTTGTATTTGATTGATAAAATTAAATAAGCTAACAATATAAAAGTTTAAGATAAGATTAAAATTAATGTAGTTTTCAAGAAGTTACTTTTGATATGGATACAATAATATTTAGTCTTAAAATCCTTAGGATTCAATCAAGACTAGCTATTTGGTGCGAATATTTTTAATTAGCTGCAGCATGCCTAATTTGAAGTCTACTTTTTGATCCACATTCATACGTTTCATGTCGCCTCTGAAACTGAGTAAAAACTTAGTATCGTCATCCTCGTCTTGAGATATGTCTGTCGCTTTTTCTCCTTGATGCAGCGCTTTGGCAATTTGGTTGGGAGCAGCTTTTTTCTTTTTGCTCGAACTGTGAATGGATATTGGCGGTGACGGTGATGGTGATGATTGGCGTAATATTGAATCATTGTTGTCGTCCGGCCTGAACTTCTGCTCCTCCGATGATTCCGAGGCTAGATGCGAATTGGAATCGTCGCTGTGGTAACGCCCATCGGAATTCTCTTTATGAAACAACGGACGGAGAAAAGATAGCCTATCAGCGTACACGTATCTCTTGTGCCTTCTCGTCCCTTCTCGTACCTTCTTGTTTCTGTGCAGATCTTTCCTGTAATAATCCCGTATGTTCGTCCATTTCTTTCTTAATTCTGTACCTGAAATAGGCTGCTGTTCAAACGTTGTACAGTCATGTTGGCATAACACTATGAAAATATACGACATTCAGACGGTATGTAATGCAGTTAACACTACGTTACTACACTTTAAATCAGGAATGTTCTATGACTTCTGAATGTATTCCCATACTTAGCTTAATATTAATATGTGCAAAAAATTGGTCAATATTCTCTTTTCCTTAATATGAATTTATTAATATAATAAGAAGATTTTTGGATTCCACCACCCTTTCATTATTCGATTCTATGTAGGTGGCGCCACAACCGAGGCAATTTACATTCACTTGTTTTGAAGTTACATTAATCACACTTAAATAATCTAGCAACTATAACAGCATAAATACTTACATTTGTTGTATTTATCCGTTTTGCTACAACTGTCCCAATTATCGATGACATCTTTACAAACGTTTTGCCACGCTATAGTTTTCTGTTCCCTGTTATGGTAGTTCGCGTGTTTAACGTCCCATAAACACGGCTGCTTTTCAATGGCAAGAATCAAAATCTCCGCATCGCGCATCACGAGTATTAACGCACGTCCGCACCCGCGGGCTGCGTGAGCGGTACTGAATGGAAAATTCCGAACGGTTGCGGCACTCGGCACGTTTTGTATGGCAGCGCGACGTTCGGGTCGATTTCGATTTTCGAACGCACGGAATTCCGAACGCGACGCCCGACGTTACGAGAACGTTCCAGATCAGTTCCGGTCGGCGGGGAACCGGGCCGAGTTGATGTAATTGAAATGGTACGTTCCGCTAGCGGCTTTCCAATGTTCATTGGTGATTCGTATTAAGAAAGAATATTAATACGACACAATGTTATAAGATAATGTTATTTTTATACCAACAGAAGAAGGTTTAGAAAATTGCTCATGTGAATTGAAGTATTAGGAAATTCTTGACAAGTGCATGCATGTTTGCAAACGTATTAATATCAATGCTTAATAATACGAAAATAATATTTTGCGATGACATACACCCGGCCGTTCGATCCTAAAGCAGCCAGAGACTGTTATAATAACCAGACAGCAAAAACTGCATAACAATGAAACATCCAGTAAATCAAAGACTCACAGTAATTGTCCTAGGTGAGAAGCGAAGCCATAATCCCCGGCCGAGCAAACAGGTAGCTTAATCACTAGACCAATGTAGCTTAATGTATTCATAGTGCTCCTAAACTTAAAACTTCGTAAAAAGCACTCACAATGATCCACAAATGCACCAGACCACCAAAATAACCACTAACACGACTCATCTTCAGCTACTAATGTGTTAATATATGTAACAATGGCTATGATTTAATATTTAAAGAGGAGGTATTAATTTTGACATGTTTCTAAAACGAATGGCGTACAGTGAATGGAGTCAAGGTAAATAAAAGACACAGTTTGCTTGCTTACTCGCAAATTGGCCGAAGAGTCAGTTGTCAGGTGTCAGTTGTCAGGTGCCAGCGGCGGCAGCGGGCCGCCCGTCAGCGCTGACACCCGCCAAGCGCCGATTTGCATTAATCTCGCAACTGACAATTAAAGCTGTGAAGCCGTACATCTGTGACACCCTGTGATCTTTATTTCATTCCGTTTTGATCGGTTTTGTATAATAAAAAATGTTTGTCGACAATAATCCTTTAAAACAAGAGTGAATAGGCACTTTCTAGGGGCGCGTGCTCCATCCTACCTCACTTACCATCAGGTGAGCTCGCAGTCAAACGCAAGCCTATCCTACAATAAAAAAAAAACAAACAAAAAATATCGCGACACATAAATATGTTGCATGGATCGTTATGGATAGTATTCAAGGTACTTTTAGATCCCACAATTTGGCATAGTTCTTTCATAAGAAAGACATGTTGCGCCACCACGCCAGTGCACGTAATATCAAGTGCACAAAAACAGATGTGCATTATATAGCATTTGAACTTTTAAATATTTACTTAGAAATTGTCTTAACATGACATGACTTAACATGTCTTAAGTCAGTTAACTACCGCATTTGCATTTGATTTTTAGAAACCTTTGCACTAGTGAATGCAGTTACGATACATAAATGGCATATACCAATATTAATTTTGTAGACCCTTATAACCTACACTTAATTCTACAACAATGCAAACCGGGTAACCCGATTCGTTGAACAGCAAAACAAAAGAGAGAGTAATGTTCAACAGGATTATTCATAGCGGCCGCTCGCTCGCTCGCTAATTGCCCCGTAAGCGGCCGCTGACAGCTGTCAACTGTCGCTGTCAACCGCGCGCTGACGGCTGCCAAGCGGCGATTTGCGTAAAACTCACCGCTGACACTTACATTGCTCGTTTATATCCTGCGTGACGATAAAAATGACTGTAATAGGCCCTTTACTTATGAATTAACTGTATACCTACTAAAAAATATTTTCTGGTCAAGTATTAACTTGGCCTGAATTGTTGGTAATATGATAATAATAATAATTGTGACAATTCAAACCACGGCCCCCAGATTCTGAATTTGATAAATGGTAACCGGATGATGATGAACATACATATGTACATGAATATAATACTATACAGATACATCTAAATCTGCTAAAAGGCGGTTACACGGTATTAACTGCGGTTTAAAGCCGAGGTTTAAAATCAAGGGCGTTTGGACGTAACAAGAAATGTGGCATAAAATAACTGTCTACGCTGTTTCAAACTTGTTTCAAACCGTTTAATATCGTGTAATAGCTTTAAAGTTTACTATTGAACATACCTAAAACACACACATATACATTGATGCGTCGTTCGAATGAGCAATAAAGGCGTCATGCCCGAATGAAAACAACATCAATTTCAATGTTATAAAACATTGTTTAAATATTGCGAACGTCAGCGCTCGCCGGTGACGTCGTAAATAACGCGGCGCGCGCGTTTTTCCGCCGTAAACAACGATAAGGTTAGAATATTGCATATAAAATTGATGGGCGCTGTTTAGAACGTCCATAAACGGGAACTGCGCTCGGCGTATCTCGATGATGCGCCGTTAATACACGCCGCAGTACGCCGACGCTGACGCTTCATACGAATTGCGTCTGACACGCGCACAGGGGATTTGATACGTTGGCCGCGTTTGGCCTACGAAAGATCGCCGGCCCGCTATGCGCGGGATTTTTGCTCACATTTATGCCGCGTGGGTTCACAGAAGACGTGATTACTACAGAAAAAACTCGCACTCGAACGCAAATCTAACAAGTAATGTAAACTTCACGAACGTAATAGTTTTCATACAATATTTTAAAGTTATACCTTTAGGGGTGGGATTTCCAAAATTCCCTCCTCAGTAGTCACTTATGCTTTATAACGAACCTATATGCAAAATAACAGCATCCTAGATTTCAGCTTTGCCTCGATCTTTGGGTCTGATGCAGTCACCTTTCTGTTTTAAAAATAGATTATACATAGTATACAATACAGTATGTAAATTCTGAAATGATCCAAATGTATCGTAGCAACTATGATCCACATTCGTTTACTGCACGCATCGTATGTGGATGTTGAACCAGAGAACACGGTCCATTAACTCCATACAAATCCAACGGACCGTGCATAAGAAACTGTCGAACCCAACAGTGACCCTTTTTAGTCCTTTTCAAAAGGATCCCATTGAATTCCAACGCTGCCTGTCTATCTTACCAAGGATATTGCGTCACTTATCTTTAATATGTAACGTTATATGGCATTAAAAGCAGAAGTCGGTAGCCGAATGAATAGGTAGGAATGAAACTGGACTTTTTAATGCACAAACGGTGTGCAATGTGACAATCCCTTAGACAACCCTACGGTACAGCGTACAGCGTATTAATACGCCGCTTAACGCGTTACGTTATGTTATGGTCGAGTTGGCTTCGGTAATTGTTTAGGGTTGTCGCGATACAGCCGGCAACTCGGGGCTAATCTCATGATCTGTGAGTTATGAGGGATGCAGCGGTTACTTAATTCAACAAAGTCTATACTAATATAAAACTGATGAGTTTGTTTGGATGAACGCGCTAATCTCAGGAACTACTGGTTCGAATTGAAAAATTTGTTTAGGCTATATAATAGGCTAGGCTATATAACATCATGCTATGACTAATAGGAGTGGAGCTGCAATAAAAAAGCGTTTATTTATTGTTTGTAATTTTTATGGTAATCATAGACTGACGTTCTTTAAATAGTTTTTTAATAGACTGTTCTTTTATTAACGCGGGTGAAACCGTGGGGCACAACTAGTATAATATATGAATGTTGCAGGAACTAAGAAATTTTTATCGAGAATCAATTTACACTATCATCCAGTTATTTTTATGAGGGATGGTAGTTATTACGAGACTCAAACTGATAAACAAATTGTTGTAATGATAATTTCGTCACGGTACTTCCCCGAGCGAAGCGTAGGTACATTTGCGTAGGTACTGTTTTATTTTATTTGCTTATTATCATCGTCTGGACACCCAGATCTAAATATTATGTCTATGAAAACCAGTAAATCCCGATAAATTCAAAAACAAGCTCGTATATAATTCTATAATAATCGTCATCAGTCGACACCAGGCCTTTGCTGATCTAAGGCCTCTACCAAGGCAGGCTACTGATCCCGCCTTTCGGCTTTTCTCATCTAATAACTACGCGTTATTCTGCATCAAAGTAACAAACATAATTTGTGTAAAAAATGCCACATCAATAAATGATATAGGTACTATTTAAAGTTAATAACACCCTTTAAGGGTTATAATAATATTTATAATACCCAACGTGAATGATAAAGTTATTGTTATATATTATCAGCGTAACGTAGACTTTGCGCAATAAATTCTCATTAAGGACGATCGGCAACGAAATAAAAAGCGCGAATTCAGAGACATGTCTACTGGTTCTCAAACTGTTAGAACTTTTGGGGACAAAAAAACCAGTGAGAATATCTTTGTATAATTGTCTCCAATTCCCTGGGAAGTTCTAGTTCGACCAACGACTTTTGCTAAAACAATATAATATTACAATCAAATGAATGTAAACAATCATCAAGCTCATCCTTATTCTCACGCCCATCCTCATTCTCATCATCAACGTGTTAGTTGCGTTTTGCAAGCTAGATAAATGACGAAAAGTTTCGTGGTAAAGATAAGCAGTTTGAGAACCACCGCCTCCGTCCAATAACTCAGCGACACGGCCACTGAGCGGTGCTAAATTTTTATATTTTTGAAAGGGAAACGGTTATGTCCAGAGTGAATTTGGCGGAAACGGGCCGCGTTAGGGCCCCGGCGTCCGGGGGCGCGTCGTAAAAACGCTCCCAGCGTTTTATGTCCCGCGGTAAACTTTAAATTTTTCATGCAAACAACTCCCACTTTATTGCGACTTTTTCTATTTGTTGGGCCGCGCGAAAGCAGCAAACCCACCTGCATTTTATTCCCAACAACATTCAGGACGAGAATCGATTTTAAGATAAGTAAACTATCCATTGCTGTAACGATACAGGCTACATATTACGTAGATATACGATACAGACACAAGAGGATGATCCGTCTGCCCATTTGTATGAAAGAAATAAATAAAGAAAGAAAGAAAACATATTTATTTCGCCCAAAAATAAATAAAAATATTTGTCGGACTGAATTATAAAAAATGTATGCCGCAAATAGCCTCCTTGTATGCCGCAAATAGCCATAAGCAACGTGAGCACTTACAATTAAGTTGCTTATCTACCTCTTTTTTTAATTAAGGTCAATTTATAAAAAATATAATCTTGACCAACAGACCTCACGGCATTCAAGGAAAAACGTGAATGCAGATAACGATGTTTTATTACCAAAGATCACTGTTAAAACGATCCATTTAAATTCAATTCGCAACGATCTTATGTCATCGCAGTCTTGAAACAATCATGTAAAACCGATCAGAATCCAAAACGGCCTCATTACATGACAGGGTCATTTGGGCCAATTAGAAATTCCGGCCGATAGCCATCAATAAATATGGCCTGGCACTAGCGAAATAATGGTGACGTTTTTGTGAATTGTAAAACAAGACCGGCGCTGTACACCAGGAGATCGGAGCTTCAATTATTTGATTATTACATTTTCTTGTTTACTAGTAGTCAAAAAATAAGCCTCAATATGTCTGATTTTGTTTCGATCACTGGAGCCTATAGAAATCGCTATCACGTTTCAAATACAACTAACCTAATTTCCAGTGTTTCTTTATCGAATCTAGGTACTTTATTGCCAGTAGAAGTTGAAATATCTGCTTATGTCTTATGTAGGTACGTATGTAAGTCTGCCTAATACAGCCTTCAGTGAGAAAAACAATCAACATCTTGTTTGGTAGTCATAGCCGGCACATCTTATTACACTACTGATTTGATCTGGAATCCTATTATGGAATGAGATTCGTCCATCACAGTAACACTTGTAGCCGCAAACTGACGGGTTGTCGCCATGTTGCTTGCATTATATCTCATTTGGTCCTATTAGATATTGTAATTGGTATTAAACAATGTGGCTGCAACCCTTATTGATTTCCTCTGCTGGGAATAAGCAAATACGGGCTAATAACATACTCCACTACTGATCCACTACAGATTAGTAGCCGACCCGTCTTCCATCGGACTTTAGAAGCGGTCTTTAAGATCTGCGACGATGTTTATTGATTGTATGTAACGTTAACAAATCGCACCAGTTTCATAAAGTGCTCTTTGAACCACGTAAATATTGGATAAAAATATAAGATTTTATATCATATTTTATTACATTATTGTCGCTTTTGTCTATTATCATTTAGCTGACATCGATCTTCTGCTGGATTTAGGCATCTACCAAGGAGCTATACTGAGCCCATTATTCTTGCAACTGCAAATCAATTCAGTTTTGCTGAGAAACGAACTACATATTTTAGCAAAAATGTTCGATTTCGACACGGAGCTCCCGACCCAACCTCCATTGTCGGTTGTCGGGCATTAATCACTCACAATGGCGGGCTGTCGCCACAGACAGTGACATGTCGTCGCTCTGTCGATTGCGACATGTCTAATTTACTTCCATTCAAGCCCGTTATTAATTCGTGAATGCGATAACTGTTTCGATATCTATTGATGGAATCGTTAATTGTTATATTTTCAATACCCTTGTAATTGTATTTGAAAAATTATGTGAGAATAACTGTGTAAATAGAAAGCTTGACGTCATATGGTGATGTTTGGTTTATTTCTGTTGGAAAATACGGTTTTTCTTCATTTTATTCATCTTCATCTTCTACTTGGTCATCATCATTATCATTATTTCAGCCCACATAAGTAGGCTTCATAATTATACTTCGATCAATTTTGTCTGTGGAGTATTCCTATATTGCTTTTAATTAATTAAGACAATTAATGCACCTATAAAGACTGATATAGAGACTGATCAGAACTCATACAGCTTATTTGGACTTTAGAGTAACAATCAAATAACAATTTATTTAAAATCTATATCACAGATTATATTGCAAGGTTCAAAACAACGAAACAATCCTACAACTGATGTAAACAGGCTAATAGCCGAGAATACAGTAACTGTATCAATTTCTATGTATTTATCTTTGCAACCCGTATCAAAACGTCGGCAGACTGTCAAAGAAGGAGAGAATACAAAAATTGCTTTTGTTACAACAATCTTGACTAATATAAATCATCGAGATACGAGATATGAAGACGCCGGCCATATATTTGGGAAAATTCTTTAAAAAGGCTTTGTAGGTTGGTTGTATATTTAGCATAGTCTGCAAGCAGAATTTTAACAACTTATCATTTTTCTAAATATATGCGGTGTAGTCTAGGACGTAGCAGGTTTGCCTAGAAAGCGCCTACTCACTCTTGTCTTATCTATATTAGCATTGTTTAGGTATGTACGAATGTATGTACATTTTCGCTACCTTATCAAAAAGTACTAGCTATTGCAAAAATATTTAATATACATTTATAAAAGAGATGATATTCAAAAATTTCAAAAATTCAAATCAACACAAAAACCAAGTTTCTGTTCTACCTACTCTCGCATCCTTTTCTAGTCTGTTCTCAACCGCCGCAAAACAACAGCAATTTACTTTGCAACTGTCGGCGATTTTCATTGCAACAAACATAACTCGCCGAGATACAAAATATGAGTAGCGTCAGCCATAATTCTGTTGGTCTCTTCAAACTTTCCAAAAGCCATTGTAAATTCCCGCCAGCGTGCAGGCAGCATTTTAAAAAGCACGCCCGTTCCGTATTCACCCGCACGCAGTATATTAATCGCAGTGGTCGCTTGTCGGTCACGCCAGCCAATCTCCTGCGTCCTATCATACTGGTTTTCGTCAAATGACCACATCACTAAACCAGCTGGCACACTTCGCTCGTAATTCTTCATAGTTTGCTTTCATTGTCAAAAATGATACATTTAGAAAACAATATGAGATTGTATTTGAAAAAAGGAGGTACAGACATGCTTTTTAGATATATTTTGAAGTTAGTACTCTCTGTTTACCTCATTAGGGACTTACATATACATATCGTCACGCCAGGTCCCTTGCGGGGTAGGCAGAAAGCAGAGACTTAGTGTGGTTTAATAGCAGATAATAATATAAACGATGTGTTCATTTGGAAAACAATTATATATACCACTACTTCCAGATACCAGAATCTATTTTTGCATCAATAACATAAAAATATTGTATAGCATGGATATTTTAATAAAAACATCTCTTTAGAAATTCACTTCGACTAAAGTAACACAAAAACTGCACCCATCCGAATGACATTTATTATTAAGTGGTCACATTTTGACATTTCCTAAAGCGCTTCACATACTTCAATGTAAGTTTAATTTTGATATGTCTAGTCATCGCTTCATCTGCTTTACGAGCTTTATTGGGCCAGTGCGTTTCAATCTTTATTTAGTGCCAGTTATAATTAAATCAAGAATTTGAAAAGAAAGAAATTAGATATTGTATACGCAATGAATATATCGACACGACAATGATTAATCATCATGACATGGATCTTGCTCAGCATTATGCCAAAGTTCACTCAGGGCTGAAACAATTGAAAGATAATACAAAACTGAATTATGGTTGTATTATTGACATAAATACAATGCCATTACACGTCGTGCGAGCTCTAAACACGTCGCCGGATTGCGACATGTTTAGTCATTAACGCAGGACAGCGGTGCTCAACGTCCAAATTAATTAACATTAAATGGACCGCATGCCCCGCTTGTCTCTCACGAGCGGTTAGTTTACGGCTGTCTGGTATACGCCACGGCTCGTCTTGTCAATAAAGCCGCATTGTCGCGCGCGGCGGGTGACAGCACCAATTTACCGCCTGCATTGTGGTAGCATTTTTGTCTGCAACCCGCTTTGGCCGGGCGAGCGGGCGATGTGGATTTTATTGACAGTTTCAATTGCTTTTTCCATATAGACGGAAAACTGTTCACATTAATTCAAGAAAAGATAGCAAGGAAACTAAATATACTATCATTTGATGATCCCAATGAACGCAGGAAGTGAACCTCGAGAGTTGCTTCGCTACGACGAACATGAAAGAAAGACCAGGTCAACAGAATCTACACTAACGACTTAGAGCAGAGATGAAAGAAGTTTTTCAGAAAGGTACTTGATGAAAATCGTTAATCTGAATATTCTAGAGGAAATCGGAACGATTGTATAACTATAACTGTTGTCTGTCAACATTTAGTTGTGCAATTAGCATGTAAAAGCGAGCCCGATTCGCGCTTGACCGTTTTTTGAACACCCCGTTTAGTACCCAGTACGTAGCCCATTAGAACGAGGGCCTCGGTCGTCCCATAAATTATTTATGGCCCGCCGCACTCCGATTTACATAATAGACAGCGCCAAAGTTATTGATGATTGTTGTTTTAAACAAGCGTTTTGCGGGGAATTTTTAATGGTCCGCGCTTCCCACGGAAATGGTGGTTAGCTGGAACGTGTTCCGACAAGTTTGGGAATTAAATTCGTCAATGTATTTCGGGGGACATTTAAGTCATACTAACAATAAGTCATTGGTCTAAAAGCAACCATTATGAGAAGAGACCCGGTCCAGCAAAAAACCAATAAAAGGGTTGACCCTTTTATTATTCGTAGATTTCATTATTATTTTATTTTATTTGTCGTAATGGTAACAATATTTATTATGACCAGGAAATATTTTATTTTATGCGCGTGTTTTAATTCTCTATTTCATTTACGACATTAGACAGGAACACTAACGAAAATACGAAATTACCTACTTTCTTGAGATACGCTTCTCATAAATACCAACTGGTCCCAAACTAGACAGTTATGTAATATGGTGACCAGACAACTGATTAACTGCGCATACAAGTCCGAAGGTATTATTATTGCGTCAGAATGCCTGTTAAAGTCCCAATTGAGAGTCTGGTAACAAAACAATCGTGGCAGGTCGTGTGTGACACGTGTCGGGCCACGTGTCCGAGTGAACGCTGTCAATTAGTGTTGTCCGTTCTATTTTTTATCTGTCGTACTTCGAAGCGAGTAGTTTGTGTCTGTTTTTTTTTCGAAGCCAATTAGGACAGCAATGGCAATCACGTAAGCAATTCAGGATTTAGCACACTGTGAATTAAATGTAAAAATATTTCTCTTTTCCTTATCTTACCGTTCAAATTATTAGGATACCTGTATCTTATTTTTCAAATAATTAGGAAGCGCCATATATTAATATTATTAAATTCAATTATTATTGTATTTGGATCGAAGGAATTCCTACAAATATTCTTTAAATGTCTCTTACGATTAAAGTGCCTAGCTAGGCTGAGTTGCATATTGAAACTTTTTAAAGCAAAGGTCTTATGACTGTACCTATAATGTACCTATTAAACATAATTTTATGCCAGTATTTGAGTTTTCTTTCCTCTTTTGACTGGCCTGCTGTCTTATTACTGAACCTGACTAGTGGCCGTTGTGGGTTCGATTTCCAATCAATACCAATATTTGTCTCTAACAGTTAAGCACGAGTGTTCTGTGTATTATTTCAAAATTACTTATATAATTATGTACTTGGAAATTTATATATAGTCTATATGTCTAGTTACTATGGTATATATGTATACTGCTTAGATTGAGTGCCTAGTCTGATGTGTCTCCTGTTTCGTATGTTAGCAAAAGGACTGCTAATCACAAGTGTCAATTGAAAGGCGCTTAGGACACAAACTAATTTAATTCCGATGGATATTTATCACTTCCGCGCCAGCGGCACTGGTCAGGAAACCGCCACTTGACCGTACGGCGAACGAAACGCGCTACACCGCTGCTTTTCGGCAATGCAATGCGATCTTTATGTCTGACTTAATAGAATTGAAATTCCAATGGCTTGTATAATTGCAAGGCAGGTACGGTGTGGTGGGGTGTACGTTTTATGTGGTTTTTAGACAATTTAAAGCCCACTTGTGTACCGACGTCGGTTGTCACTTGAAACGCTTTTATTTGTTAAACAAATGCATATTCCGTGTTGAAACAGCACTCCAGTTTAATGAATGGCGTCGAACAGATGCTGAAAATGAAGTTGGTTTGTTTAAACTGCCCTCTCGGTGCAGGGGTTAGAGACGCGGACCGATGAAGCGGATTCTCAGTTCGATTTTCACCCAGGAAAAATAATTGTGCAGTTAGTACATTTGGCTGTGCTGTCTGAATATACTAAAAATATTTTTTTTACATTATATAGTGTATGTATGACCCATTTAAACCAGATTTCTTTAACAAACATACATACCGTCACGCCAGGTCCCTAACGGGGTAGGCAGGGCGCAGCGAGTGCCAAATATCTCTGTCCTGACAAACCTGCCGTGCTTCATCTACATTCATCACT
>DWGJ01002492.1:0-15593 GCA_018246895.1 Aspitha aspitha aspitha | reverse complement strand
ACAAAAAGTCCAAAGAAATGTCAAAGAATTATTTTTTATTATGGTCGAATTTCGACCAGTAGGCGACCACTAGTACTTATTAATACGTGAAGGAAAATCTTTGTACCCCTTTATATATTCTTATCTATTATATGTATAATAATAATATATAATTTTAACTCAATACGGTTTGTTCACCTTTAGTTCACTATCACGTCACATGCTTTCGCTAATGTTTTATTCAACTATATCCATTTCAATGGAAGTAGCATTGTATACTCGAGTGTTAAATCTCCTCAAAACCAAAAAAGGAAACCCTTAATTTGAAAATAATACATGCTAAATAATTCAACATTTTCTAGGAATCAGTACTAAGTTTTAAAATTACTACCTTACATCAGACACTCGGAAATAAAGTTATCCCTTTCTAAAATCATCGCTATAATTATATATATTGCTTATGCGAAAGTATAAGATTGTCATCTAAAATTACGTGTATTAACCTTGTGCATTCACGTTTAAGTTGCACACAACACAATAATACGGAAGAAGCGGTCGTCCTGTTTTAACGAACGGGAAGGAAAATTGTACCTTAGCACTTTTCCCGCTTCCTTCTCTCCGCGTATGGAACAATCGCTTAGAGGTCCCGTGTGGTTTATCTTCTTGCAGAGAGCCAGCAAAATTTGAAACTCGAGGATAGGAGCTACCAAATAACTGGAACAACGAAATATAGACACTGGTTTGATTTTTTCGTAATCGATACAACTGACATACATAGATGCGAGTGTTGATGGACGTAGGTGCCAAGGGAGGCTAACACTGTCCGATCTCAACCAAATAGGTTAGACATTGGCTGATGGGGGAGTCAAGAGCCTTCAACATCGGTGTGTATGCATGAAGAAAGTGATGAATGTAGATAAAGCACGACAGGGTTGTAAGGACAGAGATATTTGGCACTCGCTTTTCAGGTATTTCGCTTCTCGAATATCAACAGGTATCTCAAGTGAACTTACGTAATGTATTGTACGTGCGACGCAACGTGGTACTTCGCAGCCGGGTCCAAGTCGCTTTCGTTCCGAGCGACCGGCGGAGACACCCCTGTCTCTTTCGTTCTAGAAATAAACAACTTATGCAGATACGAGTACTTCCATAGAACTTAAATTATCGATGTACGCTAGTTTTCTGTACTACTATATGAAAAGTAAGAAATGTGAAACACAAATTGATAACTGATATATTTTTATTAATTGATATATTTACATATATTGTATAATTAAAATATTTACGTGACACGTGCCCACTCTCATAATGAGATTTAGATTGGCAGAATTCACACACCTCAGAAACATTATAGCACATAATGTATTTTAGAATATACTCTGAATTGTGCTGGTTTCCTCGCGATGTTTTCATTCACCGTTACAGCGAGTGAATTTTACACTTTTAAGTTAACCTATAAAACGTATGTAACAAAGCAAAAGTGCGTGCCAGGTTTTGAACCAAGAAGCCAGGTGTGTGAAAGTGAATTTCAAATCACTAAATAAAATCACACTCAACTATCAGATCTCAGGGTAAACAAACCTTGTTTTATGGTGGCCACACAATTGATAATTATGATATCATGCAAATACATCCTATTATATAGACAATTGCATATCCGGACACCGAAATATCCGCGGTCATTACATAAATACTTGTACTAGCTGGGAATCGTATCCACCACCCCTGGTTCGGCAATCAGTTACTAATCATTGGCTATAGCCAATCACCGATACAAGTCAATAAAATTTTAAAAATAGCATACTACTTACAATAATACTATGTCTTAGTTACCGTCTATTTTTATGGACTTGTATATATGCAGGAAATCATATAGAATTTACCTGAAGACGCACTAATGACGCCGAAAATCATTAACGCTGAGGTCAGTAAAGCAGTAAATCTCGCTAGAAGGTTATCCTCCGATACAGCTAACTAGACCTACAATTTAATAAAATCTTCTAACGTTAAACCAAACTGTGTATCAAAGAAAACAGAATGAAGGTTCCCTTTCACAATAAATAAGAAAAAACTTAAATAGAGTCACAGAAAACCTGTTTTTCCACGCAAAAACATGCAACAGCATCTTTTCATGGTTTTTATACATTTTGTTACAATGAAGTCACAAAAGTACCAAACTCTTAGAACACCAAATGATATATTAGTTTACTAAAACCATACTAGCATTTTCTGTGCGAATGTTTATTATAAAGAACGTTTTCTGTGTACCTAATTCATTAAATCATAATAAATTATGAGTGAATCGGTATAACGTTTTGTACATCATTTTCGATATCTTAACGCGAATAGTTTGGTAACATTTTATAGGTATCATGAACCCTTTATATATACTTATATGTGAGGTTCGGGGGAAAGGTAAAAGAACTTTTAAAATCAATTAGGAAATTCAGGATCTACGTACTAATCATATCTACGGATTTTATTCCTTTTAAGCTAATATTAAGCTGCAAAAAGAACAATATATAGGTACTCTCGACGTGATTATTTAAAAGCAGAGCAGCATTTCTAACTCAAATAAAACAGTAGCACCTACTAAATAAAACAAGCACTAGACTTAATAAAGAAAATCTGGAATTTTCCATGTTGAATATGTAAAAAAATAATACGTAACGAAGCAAAATCGTCATAAACAATTGTAACGACAAAGCTAAACGGGGACATCGATGCATAACAAACATATGTACATCGAATAAACATTCAACATGTTGCGAGTTGCAACATCTCAGCCAGACATTCACATAATTTATCTAACCACGACATAATTGCGCCTTGATATTTGAAAAACCTTTGATTAAAGTGTGGCTTGCGAGCAATATTACGAACTGAAGTGCCTGTTGAAGATAATATTTCAATTATCGATCAATCAAGGTAATTTATAAAAATAACGGACAAATTTATTTATATAGTCCCATATTTTAATGGTTTCTACGGAATATTACGGTGAAATTTGAAACGTGCAGTATTGCTCAGGGTTTTCAGTTACCGTTACAATGAGTAATATTTAATCCTAAACTGTACATAACATTCTCAAACTGGAGATGCGTGGAACCGTATCTAAGTACTTATATATATTATTGTCATATATAATAACTATGTATATATAGACTTCATTATTCATATTTATTAGTTAAACCAACACAACAATAATTAAAAACAAAATGAACACTAAAAATTGAATTGTTATTTAGGTACATACTAATAGATTCATTTTACTGCAGGTCTATTATAGAATAATAGTCATAATCTCTCTGTCAAAGGCTCGTACAGATCGAACTACAAATATATCATAAAAAATACTGGTTCGAATTGATTGTTGGTTTACTCAAGCAAGCGCAATATTTGTCTTTGAGCGTTTATCTATAAAAACGTATTTACAGTCCGTAAAAAGATTTTTTGTAGAGACTAAACTTAATGACCAAAAAACACAGACCAGCTTATAGATATTTGCATTGATAAAAAAATGCTCAATAGACACGTTGGTAGTTTCGTGCACGAGCTCTTTTCAGCCAGTCTTGGAAAATTTCACCTTTACCTGTATTAAATTCGCATCTACATTATTTTTCCAATCCAACGCAATTTTATACTATCTGCTAGACACGTAATAATATTGAAAGAATATAAGTTCACTTGAGAACGTCCGAATTAGCTGCATTTAATCAAATTGTTTGGAGAAAAATAGAAGTAGATTTCTAGAATTCCAGTTAGTTAGTAGTTTCGAGAAGCTTAAGTCCTAAGTAAAACTAGAATAATAATTCAAAGCTTTCTAGCCTGAAAATGAACGAGGTTGATAGGAATCCTTGAAATTGAGAGTGAGAATTTCTTGAGAATTGAGTCCAGAAAATATGACTGTTACAGGATTAGAGATATCGATATACGAAAACTTATCATTCGAGAATATTCATACCTTAGTTCCCACCAGTATTCGTTCCAATTTTCTAAGGTGCTGTTAGCGAAAACATCCCATCGCCACTTGTCCAAGACATACGCGTAGCCCATAAGTGGGAACTTCTCTAACGCCAACCAAAGCAGATGGTTTATCGTCGCCTTCTCGCCAGTGACAACCTCCGTGAAGTTCAAGGTTTGCATTTGCGCGGGAGACGTCAGCTGAACCGCGGCAATGTCGGAGATTGCGTCGTGGAACGCTACAAACGAATGTATCAAATTTGTTAAAATGATAAAAGTGGTTAATTTCACTTTTGAAATTCAAAAAAGCGATTCATAAATTTTGTACAAACAGACATTAGTATGTTTATGCAAAATAATAAAGCCTTAATCATTGGCCAAATTTTACTGAACTTTTCCAAACAGATAATTGTAGTCTTTCAAGCAAGACTATAAAATTTATATGTATAATTAATCTCAAACGGAATAATGTAAGTCCTGGTAAAATTTTTATAATAAAAAACACACTTTCGCGGAGAGTACCTATGTACATACATGTATTAGCACATACGAGTATTTACATTCACGAAATGTTCAGACATACGAGACTGTATACTCTGTATCTTGCAATCGCGAATGAACCATGCCTCCTTGAACTTTGAAATGGATTCTCTTTTAATATTGCAGAATACGACTCCATGTTCCGCACTATTGACCTTTAAATACTACATTAAGAAAAATTAATAAAATAACAGTATTCTTGAAATACGTATATAATTATCGTTACTACAATTTAACATTTAATTAACATATGCCCATTTATATAGACAATTTTATACTCAAACATAGAACAATTATTTTGTCAGGTTGCAGGTACCGAGGTTGCCTTACCCTTCGGCATTCAAGTCCATTAAGCACTACACCAAACGGCTAGTCAAATTAAATTTAACTCATAATTAATTATAACTAACTATAACGATAAAATACTCGTACTCGTTATAACTTACAAATTGAGATACAATATCACATGAAATTTAGATGTAGACTAGAAGTAATGATTTATCGATGTAATTATGTATGGTTAGCTTTTAACGGAAACTATATACTTAACATAGGAAATCCTGCGCGGGTATAAGTTCATAAATCTAACCATTTGGAAATCACTTTCACATTTCATATATATATACAAAATTATTATGTACAAGACTACCTACGTCTTAGTGATTAACAGTAACTTAAAACCATTGCGTTACTGAAATATTGAGTAGCTGCATTTATTTCAACAATTGAATGCCTCATTAATGTCACTTCAAGTAGGTGCAGCATCTTCTATTATTATATCTGCCATTTGTCTCAGATACATCTGTACATTTACAGAAAGTATTTAATGCAATTTATTGCGAATTAGCTTCATATGTACCTACATGCTAAATAAAGAATCGTTTGGGCACTGAAATTACAATATTAAATTATTATGTACGATTTGGTAGTTTTACTTCAAACGTGTACATACGGTGTATAATATTTATAGTTATACTACATAGTAGACCTGACCACGCGTTGCCATGGTTATATATTGTATATTAAATCATATGTATATGTCAAATATGTCAAAATCCTGT
Source organism: Aspitha aspitha aspitha (assembly GCA_018246895.1). NCBI lineage: Eukaryota > Metazoa > Arthropoda > Insecta > Lepidoptera > Hesperiidae > Aspitha > Aspitha aspitha. The sequence continues at coordinate 10,050 of DWGJ01002492.1, read as the reverse complement.
CTTTTAAGTTGGACTAAATAATAGATATATTCAAAATTTCATTGAAATCAGTTCAGTGGTTTCGGAGATTAGTGCAAACGAACATTGTAACACGGAATTTTTATATATATAAGAGATAAGAGATGTAGGTGTATCTTAACTAATTAATCAACATAAAGTTCACACATTCAAATTAAATGCATTTACGCTGTATTAAAAACAAAAGATACTTTAAAGGATAAAGATAAATTTGAGGTAATCTTAATGTGTTTGTGAATGCATTATTGAATTAAATATTAAGTAGGTATATTTTTATAAACCCATTGCATTTTTATAGAATATGAAAAAATCGTGCAAAAAAAATGAAAAAATAATTATAAAATTTTATAGGAAGTCACGTTTTGCTTAACTAAACTGATTTTATTATAAGTCGAACGCCGTAACGAAAATAACGCTAATAGTCACTCGAGTAAAATGTTTTTACTTTTAACAGTATACATGATAAACAGTATATGATAAAATAATGATCCAATTTTTACTTATTCCCGCATGACTATCGTCCCTAAAACTGCATTTAATTTTTTTCAATTTAATCATCTATACTAATATTATAAAGCTGAATAGTTTGTTTGGCTGAACGGGCTAATCTCAAGAGCTACTGGTTCGAATTGAAAAACTATTTTTATGTTGAATAGCCCATTTATTGAGGAAGGCTATATAACATCACGCTATGACTAATCGGAGTAGAGCAGCAATGACAAATGTTACAAAAACGGAAAAATATTGATTTCCACGGGGGCGTAACCGCGAGCACAGCTAGTAACTAATAACAGAAATAATAAAGAAAAACACATGGAAATATTACATCTATCTAATAAGAAATTAATAACAATAGTTAAAAATTTGCACTTGCGACAGACAATTAAATTATCAATTAATAATACTAAACATAATTTGCCGTTGGTACAACATTTCATAATGTATAATATGCGATGCACAATATTAATGCAGGTTTTATAATCATTACGTATACAATAATTAAACGGTATCGCAATGTTATAAAGTCATAATTGTGTTTTTATTTCATATAATCTACCGGGGTTCCATGTGTCCTGATTTGCTGTTACTGTTGTCAGGTGGACATTGTTATGCAAGTCCGTCCTAGGAAGTTCGATGACTATTGGTCAGGTTTATTGAATAATTCATGCGCGAACAAGCTGTCGCCCTATTTAAATGGGTGATAAAAATAAACAATTATTATGTACATGCATGTATAGAGGATTTGTGTACCTACATAATTATCATAAACAGAACAAATGAATTACCGATCTTACATTAAATTAATCTGACAATTATAAGCACTTTATTAATAATTTAAATATGCAGGAATAAAACCTGAGGCATTAATCAAAATCTCGTTTATTCAATGGATGTAGGGCAATTTTGGGACAATCGTTGCAAGATACTTTGTTCTTTGTAATGTTTAAGTATTAATTATAAGTGACAAAGGTAACATATTAGCAAGTAAAACGATACACCTCAAATAACATGACAAATGTGAAGCGAGTTCATAAACAGCTTCGTTAGTTTATATGTATATTTGTGATACTCTTCCAGTATAAATAGAAAATTTTGGTACTCAATCCAAAAGTCAAATCGAATGACTCGTTTTAATTGTAATCGTCTGCTATTCTCTTCAAAAAAATAAACAAAAAAGATACATACCTGGCATTGGTCCGTCTCTGAAGATGGGTGGTAAATTACTATAGCACTTGAAATATTGTACATGACTTAACAGCCTGGCAGCCCGTGATAATCCAATAGTTACATCTGTAATTTTTCCTCTGCACCATTTAATCCTGCAACCAATTGGTCGTTGGCAAAGTTAGTGTCACATAAAACAGGATCGAGTTAACAGGAAGTAATGAAATAGTGAAAGAATTGGCAGTTGATCTAGGCGTCGACAAAGTATAGTCAATATATTCAAAATAATCATTATAGTTGTAATGTTTCACATTTCACACACTGTAGGAAACTTTATGCAGAACTAAAGCATGCAGTTCTCACGATGCAGCGATGTTTTCATTCGCCATTACGCAAGTAATATTTCATTCAAAATTCTGTTCTGTTCACAGCGAAATTTTTCAGACATCGGATACATACCTACACATATATTATGCATGATTATATAGAAGCGCCTTACTTATAATTAACTCCATCGCACATATCGTGGCTTGACGGTAAGCAGTTAGCTGTAGCCACACTTCTTATAATATCTTTATAAGAGTCTTTAGCAGTTTCAAAACCCAAAGATTGATGAAACTCATCTACTGCATCAAAAAGGTCGATTGGGTCCAAAGTTCTATTTTCTGATAATGATGGTCGTGCCACGTCCGGATATAGTGCTACTTTTGGAAAAATCTGCTGCCATTCTTGAGCCCAAAGATTACCTTAAAGAAAAGCAAAGCTCGTAAAATAAAGTATGTTGCTGATTAAAGTATTTCAGGCGCACACAAAAACCTTTCAGAATTCCACATGATAACACGAAATGTATTATAGGTACTTCTAATGCTCTTAAGAGCAAAAGAGACAATAATAGGATTTTTTTTCTCCTAATATAATAAAATTGCATTAAACTTTTAAAAAAGCTATAAAAGTTTTATAAAAAATGAAAAAATGGCTTGGAACGTAGATAGGGTAACAAAAGTCAATATCGGGATATCATACTCACCAAGTATATGAGCTGGAATTACATTATCATTATTTTTGAACTCTTCTGCATAAAATATTTTTAACTTCGATTCAACGTAATCGTGAATCAATTTATAAAGCGGTTTAACTTCAGACCAAATGCGATTTACAGTGTGTATGAAGTCTTCATCTTCAAAAGCGTATCGCCACATGTCACCAGCATCAGTGAAGTTTTCTTCCTTAGCAACATTATTCATCCTTGTCACATAATCTTTAAAAATGGGCCGAATTTTCTTTCCTGTGTTGTCACGATAAACTTTCCAATAATACGCCAATTCTTTAGTGTTGTTACTAGTTTTAAATATGGTCATGACATCTGAAAATATAGCACGAAATACGTATTTAATTAAATTTTTTTCAGGTATTATAATTCCTTATTCCTTGCATTTGAAAATATGTGTACCTATGTGGAAAAAAGCCATAACAAGGATTAACATTTATAAATGTTTGATTTTTGATGATTTTCCGTGAGATTCACGTAATTTCCTATAAAAATAGGGACGTTGGGAAAAACTGCCTCGTTGCCCATTCATCATAAGTGAACAAGAATAACAAAAGTGGTACAAAATCCTCTATACTTAATAAGTAAAAATATGGAATATATGAAAACCAAGAATGTTTTGAAAAGTACATATACCTCAACTGTTCCGTTTAAATGAAAAATCAAATAGAAAACTTTTCGTTTAAATCTAATGAATTTTGGCAAAGCAAAGTTTTCAAGTTGCCTGAAAGATGAGAAATGGTGGTGGATATTTTCTTAATATGTAACAAAACATAAATACGCTTCGTTTCAACATTCATTTAAAAGCCACACAAACTATTTGGAAAGCCCATTATTAAAAGTTAGCGTGATGATATAAAAACAGCGAAGAAACATAAAAAGATGTTGCTATAATAAAAACTGACATCAAAAGAACTACTCTAAAGGAAACATCCTACACTTGCAGTATTCTATTACACGGCGATGATAGGGCAATCATTCTATTAAATCGCTTAAACGTACCTACACCTTTCATGGACGATACGACTAGACTATGTTTAGTGGGGATAGCGGTAGTTATCTAGTTACCTTTAATAAAGGCCTTTTAGATCATCATTAGTCATAGTCCTTTACTATTTTAATTTGATTACATCGTATGTCATTATGACATAATAATGATTGCCAGTAGCTAAATAAGTGGCTTACAAATACTGACCATTCATTGTTCTTGAATGTTCTGTATTACAATCTGAGACATTGTATGCACATACTGTAACCCTGCTCCATATACGTTGCATTGTGTCAATTTCTTCACGTTGCTGTAAAACATCCAAGAAAATCAATAAGGAACTTAAGGTTTATTTATATAAGTATATATATTTTTTAATTAAACACAAAATTTGATAATACAAAAGATACCAGTAAAGTGAAGACTAGTAACTAAATCGAAAAATGTAAAACAATTAAGTACTCTTTACCTTGCTTTGCGGCATCTGGACATTAGCCCCTCTGACTCTAATTATTCTAATCTTTCGTTTCATTCTTAGATCATTTTCGATCCGAATGTCGTTTATGTATTTTTGCTTTAATATGTTCCAATATTGTTTTTTAGTTTCATCTTCTTCTGCAGCTATTCGCATCTGAAATAATAATCAACACATTTAATTATTAAGTGTTTCGATATTAAACATGATTAAATTATATACATACACGTGAGGAAAGTCGGTATATAATTTTGACCTTACCACACAGCTATTAGACAGAATAGGCTATATAATAGGCAGAATGATAATATTTTATTACCATGAAATTTTTTTTTGAAACATTATCGATATCCATTACATATTCCCACAGAGCTTCTGAAGAAGATTTGCATACTTCTAAGCTTATTTTATCCATTTCATCTATGAATGCTTCCAGTGTTCTATTTTTTTTATCAAGTTCCTCCAATTCAGATTTTATATTTTCAACCACATCTTCACTTTTAACTATAACCTCGTTGGGGTCTAGAACTGTTCTCATTGCGTCGTCTAAAAACTTCTTTTCCTTGACTTCTTCTACATCTGTGTCTACTTCATGCCCACTTTCATCAGACTGGTCAATTGTTTTATTACTTTTTATATTTTTTTCATCTACTGACGTTTCTAATGCGGGATTCATTTGAAAATGTAAACAGTTGAATCCATTTAACGTTAGTGCGATGAACATTAATTTCTGTAAAGAGCAATGAAAACGTGAATAATTACAGCTGTTGGCTATAATGTCATCCGTATAAGCCATAAGGCCACACGCACACGACGATATTTTAATAACACTAATTTAAAACAGATACATTATACCTAAAGTACATCCGACAATTGGTACGATCTAATATCGAGATATTATAACACACGAAAACTACCCAGCTAATCGCAGTTGTTAAATAATATCCACTTGTTTTCAATGGGACGTTCTCTGGATAATCGTACTGTATCTATTCACACTATATAAACCATATAATTTAATCAGTATAATCTTTAAAGGTACCTAAAAAAGTACCAAAATTTTTATAAGCAATTCAATAACATAAATAAAGATATATTTATAATTTTATGGATATTTAAAAGTAACTTAAGCATATAAAACATCTCGACCTTTAAACCATAACCGCGAACAACATTACAAAGCATGATTATTTCACAATCCAACACAAACGTTCTCGTATTTGTAATCAAACTATGGTTATTTTTCGTACATTTATTGCTACAAATTAACCAATAAAAAGGCAAATAATACCCACAAACAGCAGCATCGTTGTTGACTATCACAATAAAGTATTCACAAAATCAGATCACCCACTACATTTTCAACGATTCGGTTCTGTAAAGTCGTTTTGCGTCTGCAGCGAACGTCTGGGCGCGTCGAGACTACACCTCAGTACTGTTCCATTCCAGTATTCCTTCGTTGTTTGTGAATACTGCGTACTGTTTAAACGTTTTGTAGTGGATTTTTCAAATTGAAACAATCGGAAGACAATGTTGTTTTGAAAACAAACTGCACCATTACACGTCTCGCTCGGGCCACGAGTGAATTTTCATGTATGAAAACGCCTCTTTTTAACCGCAGGATATACACGTAAAAGCGGATGTTCAATCATCTCCTGTTAGCTCGTTAAAATTTTAATAAGATGGTCTAAGAAGATTTTTTCTTATGTATCTTTGGAAGGCCGATATGACAGCTAAAACATATACCATTTTTCTTATATACTGCAAATATTTGTAAATGGACGGGCGTAATGTACTCTGACTACGGGTGATATATTTATTCACCTATAAACATTACCAATGGTATTTATTTATGTTTAAGCCGTATCTAATACGGTATTGCAATTTACAAAAGAACTCCATCGAATACTATATGGTGTTAGCTGCCGTGCCTGCCGTTCGTAGCATACATTGAATTGGCTAACTTTATTACATGCAATAACTGGTTTCAATAACACGCTGTTCAAAACCGATAAGGGAAATAATAAGCTAAGCTGTTTGACAAACATTTTTATTGCTATAACTTGACACTCCAATGATTTTCGTAGTGAATCTACTGATTTAATTGAAACAAAAACAGTATACCCAAACCTTATTACATACATATAAATAATACTTAATTTAGTGATTCTACAACAGACTCATTAATAATGAAACTTTGTTTTTCTTTTTTACGTAATATATGTACGTTCACTTAATACTATGTAATTCATTCTTTCTTCAACATTGAAGCCAGCATTTGGGCACCAGCTTGATCGATGTCAGCATAACCATAGGGCTCTAAGGCTTTTTTTGTTCTATCGAACCACTTCGTGATGTTGTCGTGAGCGCTGAAGTCGAAGCCAAATGCCTAGAATTGTCAAGAATTTGATATTAAATTTTAAGATCCACCATGATTAGATAATTTATACATTGTTTAGAATATGAATGACATAGAAAAAATGTTAATGGCCTTATCCAGACGAAAAATATATATGTATAGTTTTGATTACCAATGACAATTTATGTAGTAATTTATTGAACTAATGATAAAAGTAAAATGGGCGACGAAATTCCAATATTTAGGTTGTATTGTTAATTTAACCTCGCAATCTAAGCGATTGCCATTTCCGGAATCGTACCAGCATCCAGCATTGACTGCATCAGATAAAACCAGGATATTGAATAATAGGGCGCACGCCGCGGCCATGATTTAAAAATATCTCGTGTTTCGTTATATTGATCTCTCTTGTCTAATGATGATCATTACATTAATTAATACAATTAATTTATGGCACCAATCGCGTTTTTAAACAACTCCAAAATAAAGAGAACAATTTTAGAAAATTATATGCGTTAAAATTTAATCAACGATTTAGACCTTACGTCGTAGAAACTTACGTGTATATTCGTTAACGTGACGATAATGGAAATGTCGGCAATAGTAAGATTGTCTTCGGCCACGAACACTCGACCTTCCAGCATGCTGTTCAGCCATCCAAGTGCCTCGTTCAGCTTCTCTGCCTTCTCTTCATTGTAACTCTCACCATGAAATAACATTGGAGTCTGTGAAGTACAAAACACATGTTCCATTAATCATCAACCTTTTATTCGATCTACAGTTTAAACGAAGAGGTTTCAGATATAATCCACCGAGTAATATAGCATTATTTTGCCAGATGACAGTTGGCAAAATTCATGCGTTAGAAGACATTATGTACTTTAGAGCTCTTCACTTAAAATTTTGTCAACTAATGAGCTCTTGTAATCCACTGTTTAATGAGTACAAATAATCTATTTTTGTTGCAAACAAGGCGAGATGAAAAAAATTTTTTGTGATAATTATTGTCCCTAGTGCCGATCGCATATCAATGGACCGCGTCCGTTACGCTCAGATACTCGATTGATATCGTATAATGCAATAATAGTGACCAATACAAACAATGGCATCGACACTAAATAGTTAAGTTTAAATGTACAAGGCGGGCATTCGTTGACAAGTCCAGTTACCATTTTAAGCTTGCATTCTTTTTATAAGGATCTTCTGAAATTGTATTTCTTCGTAAGTTTACATAATATGACAATATTAGCAAATATTTACCTATAGTCAATAAAACTTACGTATAGAGCGAAGTACCGGGCGTATAAAGTACCCAAATCGAAGTTGAGTCGTTGGTCAACCATAGCGCGGCGTCGTGGGTTCTTTGGATACAGGGAATCGTCACGACCATACGCGTTGACCAAGTACGCTTGTATGGCTCGGCTATTGAAAATAGAAAAAGACCGGTATCAATGAGTACCTAAATGGTTACTATGGGAGTTTGATTGTACTTCCCTAACTCAATCTTTAAATACGGTCTACATAGTGCTTGAATGTAGATGGCTCTACATCTCATATCAGCGCTATATCTAGCATACAATTTCTGTCATTACGTACAGGCAACAAATCATTATTATTTACATTCGTATTTTCTTGCTAAAATTATTACTTGTATATGTCCTATTTAGGGTCTAGACTAACATTCAAACGGGCACATTTAAATATATTCACATCTGCGATTAAAATATGTAGTAACCATCTGCATATTAACAGATGACAGCAGGCTGATACTGACACACACAATGGCTGTCACGTGTGCTCTTTATCGGACTGTAGCCATACTGCAATATGGCTAACTTTATTCCAAAGTTGTTATTTAAAAGAGTGCTGGGAGTTTTTTTTCGCCGGCTTTCTTCTCCCGGTCTACTATAGCCCGAGGGGCGCACAAAGCCGAAGTACGATCACTAAAACATGACCTTCATTGAGTGTATGTATATACCTTATAATGTATAAAAGAATTCGAATTTGAATTTGAAGAGGGTAGCTAACAAGCAGGCAGCAGTCGCAAGTGGCCGCTGCCGCCCATGGTCATTTGCTACTGACTCCTAACAGGGCTGATCTCATCAGAAGTTGATCACTGATACATTGTCACTTGTGGACTAAGATGGATTGTTGTCAGTCTTTACGTTTTACAATTTGGCTTTGAATGTGTATTTTGTAAACTTAAAACTAAATATTTGGGTTGGGGAAAAAGTTATCCATTATTTGTACGTCAACTTCAAAACTTCTTATTCTCTTATAACCGATTTAGATCAAACATATACCGTTTGTTTCCAAATTTTGTTGCCATTTTAAAGGTATTTTCATAATGCCTCTTTCTTTGAAGCCTTAGGTCCTATTGGCCAAAAACTCCACTAATATATTTTCGTAGCCTTGTCTTGCCGCCAATTTCTTACCACTTAAGAAGTCATATTACACCTTTTAACACTTTAATGCTGACTGTTTTAATGAATATTCACTTCAAAGTTGACATCACAACTGCTACCATTTCAGGTTCTGTTCAAAATGGATCTAGACGGAACGGGCACGCTAGTGGAGACGGCCAAGTTGCCGCTGGTGATGAAGTGCCCGATAGAGCACTACACATTTGACAAGTTCAGACAGATGTGTATAATGTCGGGCTGTGATTATCTAGCCTCATTGCCGGGCATCGGGCTGGCGAAGGCCAGACAGTTTGTTACCGCTACACAGGATCCCAATTTCGCTAATGTGAGTCACTTAGCATATAGCCAATGTATATTGACTAATCTATAAATATTATAACAATTTATGTTGACTAATCTAGATGTATACATATCATAAAACTGAAGTCCCCAAAAGTGGTCTATCTGTTTTGATCAATTTTTGTATGGTTCCTTGCTAAAAGATAGTGCAATTGAGGATGGTTCAGGTGAATATTACATAACAGTTTGTGTAAACTATGTGCACACTGATATCCATGCGGGCAAAGTTGCAGGCAAAACTACTAAGTGTATAATCAACTTGAAAAATGTATATGCTGATTATTATGTTGTGGAATTTGATTCTCATTGCTTTACGTAATTAATTGGACCAGTATAGAACAGTTATTTGTATATTGAAACAAAATATCTAATACAATTTCTTTCAGAGTGTTAGTTTATGACGTAAAGATTTTGTAATAGACCCAATATTTACAGGCTTTAAGAAAACTGCCCAGTTTCTTCAACAGATCCAATCTAACAGTGACCGATGAGTACCGTGAGAACTTCCTGAAAGCAGAGGCTACGTTCAAACACCAGTACGTCTATGATCCCATCGAGAGAAGAATGGTGCGGCTGACGGATCCTGATGATGATGGTGATTTGTGTTTTTTGTTCTTACATGTATACACAAACACACGCACGCACGCACGCACGCACGCACGCACGCACGCACGCACGCACGCACGCACGCACGCACGCACGCACGCACGCACGCACGCACGCACGCACGCACGC
>DWGJ01002491.1:0-15595 GCA_018246895.1 Aspitha aspitha aspitha | reverse complement strand
ATACGCTTAATAAGAAAAAATTGTGCTGCGATATAATGCCGTGAAACGGACTAGGCTCAGCAAAAGCCGTGGTATTGACTAATAAATTTCTTCACTAATAAATATCTATCAACAATGGCTTTTCAGTTGCAAACAGAAATATGTCCCTAGCTATAGTAGGTACTTTAATAAATAGCTTTGTTAGAAGTGTTGAAGATGCGGAAGTTTTTTTTTTTTAAAAATAAGCTATGCTGTTCTAGAATGTGGCAACCCTAAATAAAGTTCGTTTTATGGTTTGTTATGACTAACACCGTTCGTGACACATGAGTCGTCACAAATATCGTATTGCTCGACGTACCGACGAGACCTAGCACCAGGAATTCACATTAGAACTCGCGGACCGGAAAGAGTTACTTTTCTTAGAAGACTAAGATTGAAGATTTTTGCGTTTGTTTAATATATTTAAGTTATATGTGGTTTGGTGGCGTGAAGGAATTTTGTCAACCGTTGTCTTAATTTTATTCGAATTGTTACGTTAAAAATATCTCCTGAAAAACAAAGTTAATTTGATAACAAAAAAGGACAAATTTTAAATAAAATTTAGCAACAATATTTCAATATTTTACATTCCCTGTATGCATCCGGTCAATTTGGTAGCTCGGTTAACAAACTCATGTAGAAATCGTAGTTATACATTTATCATTTAGTTACTGTAGGTATAAATGATTATCATAAATGTAAATACAAATTAGGAAATAGAATAAACAGATTCTAATGCATTGCCTCTTTAATACAACATTTTAGATGGTACTCAATAATACATTGAGTCGGCCACATAATTGTACGTTGTTAATGTTCATATATTTGTGGCAACAATGCATCAGTACATGCCGCGCTCATTCACTGCACCGCTCCTGGTTGGACTGTTGCGGCTGTATCGCTCAAACCGCACTAAACAGCTTTTAACCTTTGTGATTTATTGAACTGTGGATGTGTTGCCATGAGGAAAATTCGTTATGTTTACATTACTAGGTACGGAGTTTCGTATACGTTATGATCATGTAACATTGCAAGGTTATCATATTGTAGCATCATATAAGAAAAATTCCGATCTCCGCCAAGCCTGCCGTAAGGAACTTCGTTCCAATAATGTGTAGATGAAAGTTTTGGTGTAAAATTGAGAAAGAGCGTGCACCGACGGTTCGGACATGCAAAAAGAAGAGCAGATGAAGGAATGACAAAACAGATATTATACAATCCGAAAGACTAAGACTTCTATTTTTTGGTCAAATGGATTTCTGCTATATCACTTTTTCAATTATAATTTTAACCTTGTATGCGATAATAGTTATATAGGTTGTCGAGTCAAATATCACTGATAGTAGGTAGGTACCTACTATCAGTGATATTTTTATGTAATAATTAATGTTAAATAAAAAATTCAACTAAACAAGTATCTGCAAACCATTAAATACATCTATTGTGGATCATGATCCACTAGACTAGTCCTTTAATAGAATACTTTATATCTGAGTGTGCTTGTATCCAACCTTCCTAATATGTCAAAATAATGCATGCAATGCCTATCATCATATATTGATGACATAATCATAAGCCATACCATTTGACATTAGTTCATTGATGCACTCCATTTTCTATTAATTGCATAGGATACAAGTGCTATGAATTGCTGTAGGTATATTTAAGACTAACTGTGCCCGGGGATTTACCCTGGAGAATACTGTTTTTAGTTGGCTATGAAACACAGAATATTATCATTAAATGTGGAATGTAAAAGCTTAATTACTCTATAACGTCAGTTATCTACCAGTGGAGGACTCAACAAAATTGGTCCAACCTTTACTTAGATTAGCTGGAACAGTCAACAAGTGTTATGAGTTGGTTTTTTGTTGTAATTACCGTGTATACCTTTATATGCATTTGGTAAAAAGCTGTTATTTTGTCGTGACAAACAGACACTTCAATTTTATTAGTAGTTGTTAGTATTGATGTGCATTTATTGATGTGTTTAAAAAATGATGATGACATATTACTCGTTAAAACAAAGGTCGATTAATATGTATATCTGTTATTAAATTTTTAATACCGGATGATATTGCAGATCGTATGACATATTAATGTATTGATTACTGGACTTAAGTTTAGAACGACGGATTAACTATTGTAACTTTTGCATTCAGCCTCAATTTAACGCAGTAGTTTTACTAAATGGAGTTAATATCTGGTGTTATTTCGAAACAATCTGCGAATAATTGTCTAATGTTGTATATATATATGTATATATATATATATATGTAGATAACGATGTGCATTAACGGCGAGTCATAATAAAAAGGAACTATTATTTCAAAAGGAGGTTTCATAGCTATCATTAATGAGGAACATGGAGCGAGGGTAGGATACCATGATACATGCATACTGCAAGAAGATACATACATATACGAGTACGTATTATGGTACGTACAGTGGGCGCGGTTGGGTACGAAATAATATAAGCTCACTGAGTTTGCGCCAGATAACTCCCGATACAATTATTTACCTATATTAGCGATCTATTTAGACGTGATACAAAGTGAGTACTCATAACTTTACTTGCTACCTGTCCATTCCGGGAGCGGATTATTCCGGGACCGGTAAAATCCTAACAGTGGCCAGAGATGCCATTTGTTCGAACAATAGGTATGCTCTCGCATTGTTCCGTGATTCCGACAGCGTTGACCCCTCAAAGCCTCCCCAGTGTCGTTGGTGAAATGCAGCTGGAATTTCTCCATTCCATATTTTTAAGGGGCGCGCAGACGTAGAGCCTTCTCTATGTATAATAGTCAGCCTATATAACGCTTATCCTCAACCGTTTAGATTTCATTGATAGATGGAACTAGCTATATTTATAAGTGTTTGCTGTTGTACATAGCAAAAAGAGCATATTTGAGTAAATATCCGTAGAAAAATGTTGTCAACCTGGACACAACATGAATATAAAAGCATTGCCGGCTAGAGGTGCGATGTAGAGTTACCATATGTACGATGGAATAACATATGTGCATTTGTGCATGTTATGTTTACACATGCATTAATGTTTCCGCTCTATTCGTAGGTATTAAATGTATAATTAGACCATTTACGATGATGAGCTGCAGAATGAGCTTCTGATCCATTTTACGGCCGCCTGTTTTGAAATTTCCTGATTTTAACAGCATATACGCATTCGATCAACTAGAAAGTGGACATTTACATATTGTAGTTTCATTATACCTATGTCTTTTCTTCGGTAGTATTTCACATGCAGTCATCAGGCGCCGTTATAACATAAAGTATTTATACAATGCAATGCAAAAAATGGATTATACGAAGAAATACTTATGGAAATGTTGAATTGTGTCGATTTGTAATACTTTCAGTTCAATAAAAGTCATAAATATTGTTAGGGACTACATAAATGTATTCGCAGTCCTCCCTCTGTCATTGGATGATTCCACACAAAACTAAATTCAGGCTAGAATTCGTTCCTATGACGTTTTTTGCACTAATACATTTGGATCGAGTATAAAATAATGAAGCTAACAAGCATTACCGTTTAGTAAACAACGAATACTTAACACAAAACGCCTACTTATAAATATGAAACGCAGTGAATAAATCTAAGCAACTGGTGGTCTTCTTCGTGCGATTACATTATCAGCCGTTCCGGCTGTTGCGATAGCATCAACGAAGGCGCTTCAGTAAATTGCTTCCAAGACGTCGGAATACACATTTAAAACTAGCTGCGCCCGCCGATTTACCTACGCGAAATTGCAGTTTAGCTAGCTATAAAATATAACATTATCAATAAAAATAGCTCGAGTTACTCCTCATCATCAGCTGTCTGCTAGTGAAAATCCTGTCGAAATTTGAAATATTTTGATTACAAATCGATTAGTTTTTTTACAAATTCTCCATATCTAGTAAATTCGAACAGAATTCACTAATAAGTTTTCTCTCTGCGAAGTCTCGTATCGGCGTCTGTTGGTTGCCATAGAAGTCATAAAACAAATGCGTGCCATAAAGCAATAAATGCAACTGGTTGTGGTTTCGGTTTGGTTTTCTTATCGCTGTTCCGTTAGCGATAATATAGTTAAGGTGCCGTTTGCCGTTTCTTCGTGCGTACTTCTTAAGAAGATTTCAGAGCCATGAATATTTTTTTAAAATAAGACATTCATAGTTCGAAAAGTTATTAAAACAGATATGTATTAACTTTACATTTACTGATATGCATGAAGCTCAGTCGATGGTGCTGGGTGGGCAACTCAACTTAAAGGAGTTTATATTTGTACCATTTTAATAAGACTGTAACCGTATGCTGCAACTGTTTTTTGATGCTAATAAAATATCAAATTAAAAAAGGTGCCACATTAAAAAATAAAGAAATGTAAAATAATATTCCGGGATGGAAAATATTGAACAAAATGTAGTAGTCGTGTACGGGAAAACAGTGGTATTAATAGTTGTAAAAGAAAAGCTATAAAAAAATAGAGCAAGCAATAAAAAACATATTTCCGTAAACGTTTCTTTAAGCGTTCAACTGGTGGCTACGATTTTCTTATCGGCACTCCAGCGGCGATAACATCGGCGCTAAGCTGTTCGGGCTTAGTTCGCTTTCACACATGTTCAAATGCTTATTTACAAATACCGGGCTTTACGAATTTCCGTTTTGGATCGTAGTGCAATGGTTGAAGTGAAGATACTTCTGTAGTTAGTCGCGCTATAAGCGTCGCAAGCATAGCTTTGATGGTTATAGGACTCTAACTCGGCGAAAAAACACTCTAAACCTAATGTGCAGTGTATAAGGTATTTTAAAAATATCTCAACTTCCTCCTTACTTGATATCCACACATGGACAGTGCTCGCAAATTTCCAAATTACAAATTTTATTTATTTTGATTTTTCTAACTAGCTGAACTTGAAACATGTTTGGTGGATAGAAAATATATATGTATGTAAATTGCAGAAACAAATAGCTGATATGTCCACATGTTTGTATGCGGTACTGGTATCTATGAACAATATAAGATTTAACGGGAATCGGAAATAAACTGTTTAGCAGGCCTTATCAAGGTACGAGTATGTGCAGAGCAGACCTCGTATATTTCTCGTATACAATAAAAGGTCGTTAGTACGAACAATTCAAGGTGTTCTTTCAGTTTCATTTTACTCCGAATCGTATCTGATTTACCAAGCCAATTGTGGCCTCTTCAATTCATTATCTCGTCTGTGATACAATGAAACTAATTGAATGGTAGCGTATACAATCAGCTTATTCCTCTCGAATTTGATTTATATTTCTTAAATTATGGTAGTAATAAGTACTAATGATAGTGAGGGATTTATTAATGTTTTTGATGGGAAACAATTATATTTCAATCTTTAAGTGATTGACCATTACGCGATATTATTTTTAGCTAACCTAATTTTGTTTGGAAACAAACTTATGTAGGTATGTACATATATGATATAAACACATAACCAGTTGATTTCAACTTCATTTTCAGTTTCGAGTGGGATATGTCTTGGGACGTTAAGTTTTTATAATCGTCTCGAAATGTGCTGGAATTTATTTTCCGCTGCGCTCGTCACCAGCGATTTTATCAATTTTATAGACATGTATGTCGTGTCCATATCAATATTATGTAGTTTTTTATAGACTTCATTTTCACATTTTCATCAATCGGTATCGATGATTTACGTTCGTTATAATGTTATAATATATCATTGTTACTACTCACTATTAAACTTTGTTATGTAAACCTTATTTCCTTGTTGTAAACAATTCATATTCTTCTTCCCCATCATCACCACCATCCCTTCACCATCACCGCCATGACCATTACCATCACTTAAGTTATCATTATCACCGTTGTATACCGTTGCACACAGGTTATCTCTCTTTTGAGACTTATTTTGATACTATTAATATATTTGGGTTAGATAGAGAATAAGTGTCCCAAATTTTAGGGATCAGTTATGGAGAGTTCATAATAATAATATCTTTGGAAAACTTCCTGTTATAGTTACTAGACAGCTGATAAACTTCCCCTATAAGTTCCTAGAACAGTCATTATTTAAATCTAGACACCGCTAATATTCCTGTTCAACATGCAAATTAATAGGCCTGGATTGGCATCGAGCTCACGACCTCCGAAAGGGCAGTCGAGTTAACTAACCATTGGATCATTATATAACATGATTATTACGTACCATTCGTATGTATTACGCTAATGCTTTTACGAGCAAAACAAAACTTTCTAAGAAAATCGCAAATTATCGTATGCAGGTACTTATGCCAAGTTTTGTATAGCTCCAACACTTTTATGTGCCTTTAACCGTTTATTGTTAGCAGAGATAGTTACATCAATGCAAACGAATTGTCAGGCAACCAAACACTTTCGCTCGTTATGTCAATATTTGATGACCAAGCTTGCATTTGACAAACATCATATTACGTACTGTATATATTGTTGCCTTTGAATTAATTTACGATATGCATAATGATAAGCGCTCTTAGCGTCGACATGGTTGCAGATTGTAAACGATCTGTAAAGTTGAGTGACATTGGGCAAATAAATGTGTCTCCTATATTGCTTTCTCAAAAAATTAAATTGTAATATAAGCTCCGTTAAAAAATTTAGGCTTTCGACAGTCAGTTCGTATGGAAACCGAGCGCCCAAAGTAGCTTCTTACTCTTACTGACAATCAATAAGCTCGTTGCCAAATAAATATTGACTGATTATACTTATTGCAAGCTGTACAATACGTGCCAAATTAACTTAAGAAGTAAGATATTTTTAAATTCCTCGATTGTACTAGGACATACAGCTATAGGCGTGCAGAAAAGATTAATTATAGACAAACAAGTCTTGATTGGTCAAAATAAATTGAATTTTAAGTTCGCAGTAATAACCGGTATCCATACAAGTTCACCGCAGTGGATCGCTGTCAAGTGACGATCAAAACTTACCGAAAGACATAAATAAAGGTCTCTCTCTCATCCGAACGAGGGATTAAGGTTCACCAAAAACAGTTGGGAGCGCTTAAAATAGAATTAACACCAGCCATTAAAAAGCTTCAAGGCGTTGTACTCGTAAACGTGAACTGTAACGCGTTCTAAAGCTCTAATAAGTCGTAAAAAATAAAACCACATTCTGCTCCGTTTTTAATGGTCGTTGGTTTCTTGCAATATTTTACGTTCCTTGTAAGTACTGCTTAGATGTAGGGATTATTGTTAAAATATAGATAAAAATAAAGGCATTCTGTACTTCTAATTCCTATAATAATACTAATTATGATTGCATTACATTGTTTTCTTAAATCTTCTTAACTTCAATCTAAACTACGAATAAAGTACAAATATTATTAAAATGGGGAGAAATGGTTATTTATCAGATCTTAATAGCGTTGGTAGTAGAAAAATGGTCTCACATCGCCGTGTCACAGCCGATGTACACGTTTGGCGTCATTAATCAAATCACAGCATGCGGTTTGGTGTCAGACTAATTACAGTTTGCTAGTATCACACACCAGTACTGTGATTGCTGCATTAACGAACGGAAAACGCTTTATGCTGAATAATTTAGCTATGGTAAGTTTCATTGATTTGAATGGAAACTAGCATTTTGGCTGTCACTTAATATAACATCACATCGTTCGAAATCCACTATGCCATCTGCCGTCAAATTATAAATTCTCAGTATCAGAAAACTCTGCATTTGCTGTTATTGTCTATCTTTTTTATAATGTATGTATACCGTTTTGTTTGTATATCATTTCAACAGAATACTTTCTTAAATCGCATCATACTTTGTTCATATGTCGCAAAGTGTATTTGTCTGATGAGTATTTATACATATATACCTAATTGTTTTAAGTTACAGCAATTTGTAACTACATATGTCTTGATTTTGTCACACTTATGGTTTGTCTAACTTGGAATAAAATCACAAATATAATTTATTAGGATATATTATATTAAATGCTGTTATTTAGCTAGTATGGTAATTTCGGAACTTTAATGAGAAGTTTGTGCTTTCGGCTGTTGCAACAATGACATCATCCCATTGTGCTGTCAATGTTATGTATACTTGGTTACCACTCCCAATTTTACAATGTACCAACGGCCTTCGACGGGTATAGCCTTTTGTGAAAAGTTTATTGCTTCACAAAAGGACATCTTTGTGCCATTGGATTTGGAGACAATGCAAAATTCAATACCCTGAAGTGTATTTTCTGACTGTAGGTATTCTATAGGTAATATTGACAAACTTTACTACTCAAATTGTTTTCACGGAGCTGGTGCTTACGGTAGGGTTTCAGTGTTTCGCGTCTAGTGTCTAGTCTCCAACCTTGAATTTAATAATGCATCCATTGTTGCTTAGCAACAAAACAAAGTGCAAGGAGAGTATTTTCATAGTTTAACGGCTGAGAGATGATCTATCTACTTTGTTCGCACATTTTTAATATACTATTATTTTAATAACCTGCAACTCTTTCACTATGAATAATGTTACTAGTCTAGATAATAAGAAACGAAATGTTGCAGACTTTCTCTCCTCCCCACAGGCTCCTAAACAAGATAATAAAATGCTAACCCCTTAAGCCTTATCTTGTAGTACCTCTGTTTATACCCTATTATCAATTCTGCATTTAGTTGTGTCTGATCCATCTGAATACAATAGAAATACACGAATTCCCAGCACCTTTTAAATATACATAGAATACGTTTAGAAGTTGGGCTTGGTAGAAATTGGTAATCAACTGATGTGAATTAATTATTCTAAAATCCCTTTTGATTCTTTCATGCATATGCATTGTGTTTTCTGCTTTCTGCCTACCCCGTTAGGGACCTGGCGTGACGATATGTATGTATGTATTGTGTTAGTCATATTTTTTTAACTTTAAAAAATAAAGCCAAAAAGTGAATAAAATAAATTTAATGTTCGAACACGCTTCGACTCACTTTTACCGTACACTTGTTTCTATTATTTCTTTTTTACTTTCTGAATAAGTAAAATAAACAAATTTAATTTGTAATGGGTGTAAAACATTAATTTCTGTAACAAGAACTTTAATGGCCCACCGGAATTTACCCGAGGGTTCTGACTGGAGGATGCGGACTGAAACGCGGAATTTATGTTTTTGGTCCCCTTTCATTGTAACGTTACACACGAATCGCGTACACGGCAAATATTCCTCAGTATAAGAAACGAAATCTTACAGACTCACAGGGCGCCCCGCGGACTCATAAAGGTGGTGATAAAATGCTAATACCGCCTTAAGGTTCGCCTTGCAATGCTTTGTTTATACGGCTCTATCGCACTATTCGCACGTAATGAAACTGCCTATCATATTTTTCAAACAACCCGTGTAGATAAACTGTAAATCAATTCACATATAAGGTGCCTACTCGTATATTTATACCTACTAGTATTTATTCTTCCAACGTTTATACATGAATAGGCGTTAATAAGTTCGTAGGCGACGATGATTACCCAGAGTAAGTGGCAAAACTGAATATACCTACATATCTACGTTGACATAGGGAGCCAACTTTCACAAACTTTCCATACATAACACAGCGGTTTTCCGGCAAAGTAAATATTATAGTGGATTTTATGCTTTTATATTTGGCGTTGTTCACAAGTATTACGCTCGTGAGGTCAACATGAATGAATTTTAGATAGGCTCTGACTATAGCTGTCAGACTTAAAGTGCCTTCAAATATCCGAGCCAACGGAAGCAGCCCAGTGTCTGTTTAAAATGAAAAGGTAGATGGTTAAATGTTTAGTGCCAAACAACGACCAATATACAATGCAATGAATGTTGATGAATCTTATCGAAACTCGGATATGCCTAAATCTGCTCGCCAAATTTACCATTCCCAGATTTGATAGATAATATTGACTGCGAAAATACGTTTCACGTAGATACACAATGGATGTATAATTTTAACCCTATACAAATATACTCGTATATATTTGACAGAATAGTCAACTTTACTTCGTAGCTCGGTTTAAAAAGACTTCACGTCCCGTCCACTGTTTGTTCTTCTAATATTGACGAAACTGCAGCTTCAGGATCTGTTTGCGCTAGTTTGGTCGATTGTTTGTATTGAGAAAACTATCTTTTCAAATATTAAATTGTTATCCGAGACCGCGGGCGTATTTTGTTAAAACTTTTTGAATTCAATAAGTTACTTGCATTGCATTTTTTCACCTAGAATATTTTTTAACTAAATTTTATTTTTTTGTGTCCAAGTTTTTATCATGTCTCATATAAGAATAAACTCAGAATATATGTATATTGATGTGACCATTTGTCATTTTTCAGGTACCATCAGCTGTGTTATGCTAAACGGCACATCTTTGGCGTGAGTAAACAATTTTTATACGATTAAATTAGCTTTCTCAGTAGATAGAATAAGTATTAGATATTAGATGCGTAGCGCTGAACGTCTATGATTATAACAATAAATCCACTACATTATATGTACATTACCATTTTTATACCCTTTTTTTGTTCTAACCCATTTTTATATCATGTACCTACGATTTTAGCGAAGCGTTATTACGATGAAAGCGTTTTTTTTAATATTCCTGTACAATATCTTCGTGTATTACTAACGTAGAACAATCAGTTTATTCGCGTCTTTTGTTTGCCTCAAAGTAATAAACGATTACTATAACAAAAAAAAATCAACAACAGTAAGATTTTTGTAATTTAAGAATGAAGAATATTAATACGTTAATATTAGTAGCATCGCTGTTAAAGTAATGGTTTATAGCTGAAGCTCCTTTATCCTATACCTTATAGACCAATATTAATATCAACCCGTTTATCGTTTTACTATTGGACACGTTTCAAATACAGAAATCTGAAGAACTTGCAAGCTCTGGTTTCCACGCGATGCTTTCATTCAAGCGAATTGTATGAAATCTTGAAAACGAATGTAATTTTGTATTATAGTAAGAGAGACTTTTTGACTGCGTAGCTGAAATCAAAACTAATAATCAAAATAACTTCTGACGATATTTAAAAATTATGTAACATCATGAAGGAGCTAATGAATTGAACGCACTATACCTTATTAATTACCAATGTTAATAGATAGTACCTATCCTGTAAGAGTTACATAATACGAGTATTGTCAAATCAAATTGATTTGATTTGATTTGATTTGATTCGAGTATTGTCATTACAATAAGTGCATCAAGTTCTATCAATTAGGGTTACTCTATTATATATGTGTAATTTCAAACTAATCGTTAAATTTTGTCGTTGTTTTTCGAGTGATCACAATTTTGTAATAAACTGAGTAACCAATTACTCGGTTGCAGCTCCCTCCGATAATTACACGCGTCAAAGTAAATGAAAAATGCATCGAATATATTATACTACTAAAAGCAACAGTAAAAATGTGTTTAAAATGACAAGATTGTATGTAATATAGCTTAATTTCCTTCTCAAGATTTAATCTAAACTGGCGCAAGTCGACAAGCTTTATTAGATTTTATATCAGATAAACAGGGAGAACTTTGAAGGTAAGATAGCTGAAATAATAGTTCTTATGCGGTGTTTTTCATCTAACGTCTAGGGAAAACAAGTTAATCTTCTATCTGAAAACGTTCTAGCTTAAGAACTGCAATATTCGCGCTAGTTTGCGTTTTGGAAAACACGTGGTTTATTACTACTCCAATCTGACCTTTCGAGAGGCGAGTCTCTGTCAGAAGTTATCATCGCTTGTATCGCCTAATCATAAGTGTTACGGTTACTTACAATGTACTGCTGGACATAACGCGGAATTCACTACTTCGTTTTGCACAAATATCATCAAATACAGATGTCCACCGTGTTTCGGGATAACCAGTACTCCTTTAGCACAGATGCATTCGCTATCTGAAGAAATCACTAACCCAAGGATGTTTAGTTTTGCGAATGATTTGGCATTTTTTATTTGGAGAACTAAGAAATAGTCGTGGTTTCTGTTCCCTTTGTTTTATTCAAGCCAGATAGAATTACACGAATCTAGTGGCTCACTCGCGCGAATATTCAAGTTCATTGTTCTATTTCACCGAGAAGATATTCCACCTGTGAAATGATCAAAATTTTAGTCTTATTTAGTCACGTCTTATACACATACATATGTATTCGGTTGTTACGACACTCTTAATCTTAACACTAGTTGCGGTGTCGTATAGATGATAATTTCTTTTATAATTTCTCTTTAATAAAACATTAAATAAATACAGTGTCGCTCGTGGATCCCTAGTAAATTAAATAGTCTGCGAACTCACAAAGAAGTTAGGGGTTAGGAAGTTTAATTTTCGTATCATGTAAAGTATGGTAACATTAAGCAGCTAAGTAATATAACAAGCGAAGTTGCAAAACAAACTTGTTTCTTAAGGTATTGCTTTTATTTTTATTTTAATGGTAAAACAGATTGATATTATATTTAGATAGACATACGATCTGTGTTTATCTCTGTCTGCTTGCTTCGTTCTTCACATCACATCGTGATATCTGTTAGAAACTTATAATATACATACATAAAATTTTGAAGTATGTACGTACGTAAATATCGTATTAAATTATGGTATACTAGCGGCTTGCCCCGGCTTCGCACGGGTATAAAACAGTATTTCTCCACTATTTAATGGATGTTATTTTACATATAAACCTTCAGCTTCAATCACTCTATCCATTAAAAATAAACCGCGTCAAAATCCGTTGCGTAGTTTTAAAGATTTAACCATACATAAGGACATAAGGATATAGGCACAGAGAAAGCTACTTTGTTTTGTACTATGTAGTGATGTATATTTTTTACTTTTTATACCAACTTGACTGAGCGAATTTATTAAATGTTACTTTTGCCAAGAAAATTGATAGAATATAATTTTTAGAAATAGAAATGAAATTTTAAATGCGTTTGCGGAACACGATTTTGTGTAAAATCATCTCGCACTTGACCGGTTCGTTCTTAAAAATATTCCCGTTACTTACTTTAACAAACTTCCGCAAGTGCCTTTATTGAATTTTCCCAAGTTTTGATAGGTTTTTCCGTCGATTTCTCCTTTGTCGCATCTCCGTAAGTTGATGGTCCGTTAATAGTAATATGCTAGCCTGAATTGTTATCCATATTTATTTTTCAATATTGTCATTAATGATCTTAAACTTTCGCTTAAATTTTATAAAAATCACATGCTGCAGTCCAAGAGGGAAAGGTTTTATATATGTATGATTAAGGTTAATTCAAGAACGTGTTTCAAGAACATTTCTTTGTGTCCTAATGAATATACTCGTACTTAAATTCTTCTTCCTCATAAATGACGGAACTTCGGTTGGGATTAACGAAGAAACATTTAATATTATAACTTTATTATTAATAACCGAACTTTAATTGAGCCTAGCGAGGTTCGCCAACAAACCTTTTTATGGACCAAGAGTTGACTAAGAAGGGATTTCCGAAGTCAAATCTGAAGAGGAAATGATGAGCCAAGTTTTTGTGTGCGGAACCGATTAAGTCGTCGGAATGTTAGCTTAAGTAAATATCCGATGCGACCCATCTTATTTTATTGCAAAATTGCTACGTAGCTCTCTTGTTATTGTTCTGAAGTTTCAAATTACTTTTACATCGTGTACTCTGAAAAATTTGAACTTTTAAGATTCGCCCATTCATAAACGCTAGAAATGTTTCTGAATTACTATATAATATGTAGGTATGTGTTAGATGATTTTCCATCAGCCTATCCGAAATAAGATGAAAAGGGATAAACATTCCATAGTTGGAACAATGCTTTTGAGGGTTTAATAATAGGTACAGAACGCTTTGTACAGTAAATTTTAGACCCAAATAGATACTAAGTGGCAAGTAAAATAAATTGACTGAATAAATTCGTTAACACTAAAAGAATTTGAAACTATAAGAACTCACTTTGATTTGCTTATGTTAATATAGATTTGAGTAGCCGACGTACAATAGGTGGAGAAGGCCTTGAAGAAGAATAATAGTGTTTTGTGCATTCATCATTATTAATTATGAACGTGAATCATTAATAGCCAATTATTCGCCAGTTCTACCAGCCGTGGCTTTGAATGTTTATTTCGGGACATTCAGATGTTGAGATGATGCATGGTCCATGTCAGTTGTATTTACGTCGACTGTCTTGGAAATGTGTTTGTCTAGGAACAAATACATAACAAACATTACATAAATAAACATAATATGTGGCTTGTTACGTTGTGAGCGTCTACTTTCAGCGCTTTGTCGTTTTCTGTTATAAAATTTCCTTTTCTACTTCTATAACAGTCAAATAGTTAAAGTAAAGAAAACAAAACGTTATTCGTATGAAAAGACATTCGCGTTGCTAGGATTTAGACCAAACTAAAGCTTGTCATACAACCAAACGTGGTAGTTTGTCTACTTCGGTGACTGCATTTTCTGGTTTATCATCAGGTATAATACCAACTTTTAAAAGGAGTAGTCTTGTCGTTCAGTACAATCGAATGACGATCAAATTTGTAGGAAAGTAGCATTTGGCTTCACTAAAAATGACGATCTGGATGTGGTTACAATAAAACGTTTACATTGTTGTTGTTGTTATTGTTGTCATCTTAGTTAAACCAATTAATAGATTATTTAATGATAACTTTTTAATGAGACTAACATTTTATAGCAATGATTTACCTATTCTGTGTCGTGTACTAATTAATACTACTTAGTCAAGAATGGTCGCGGTAAACAATTTCCGTAATGGCGTTTACAATGTTACCGGGTTAAGTGATGGAGAGACCAATCGCCACTAAAAGTCTACATTACATATTATTGGAATCAGGTCCACGGAGACCCATTTGGCTCGAAAATTACAATACCAGCGGTTCAGGGGGTACTGGGTTTGAATTCCAATTGGGCACAAGTCTGAACTATGTAGCTATTTATCTATTCTAGGTCCGGTAGGTGAAGTATGTGTAAGTTCATTTGTCATTTGCCAAAACGTCCGTGCTCGCCTGAGGCAAAGACATAGATTTTAATTGTCGGCCAAACGATAACGTAGTGTTGATAGATGAACAGTGAATAGTTAATGTTACTGTTATATTATTAATGTACCTACGTTGTATTTTCTTAAGAAAATGTAAAAACTGGCCTCGATGTCGAATTGTTAAAGACTTTGACTGCAAAATCGGAGTTTGATTCCCAGGCAGTACCGATATTTGTGTAATGAGTAAGTTTCTTTGTTCTATATCAGATCAGATAGTCGTTTGTGGAGTTGTCCCCAGTGTGTCCCCAATGTATCCGTACCCATCACTGACCATCTCTTGCTATTGGGTATGGACCTTTCATGTAATGTTTCATTTGGTCGCTCCACAGAGTCGCAGGCGAAAGGACTGCGAAAAAACTTGGTATCCTGAACAAGGTGAAGCAATATTTCACGCCAGAGCAGCTGCTCACCTTATACCAGGCGCAAGTGCGGTCATGTATGGAGTATTGCTGTCACCTATGGGATGGATCTGCCAAGTACCAGCTGGGCGCTTTGGACTCTGTGGAGAAACGTGCCAGGCGAGTCATTGG
>DWGJ01002490.1:0-15599 GCA_018246895.1 Aspitha aspitha aspitha | reverse complement strand
TAAACGATAATTATCTGCCGATATGTCCGTTAATCTACTATATCGACCCCCTTGGTCTACCGGTTAGAGTCTAACTGCGAAAACATAGTGATAATCATTTCTATGATGTACACATACGAGTATGTATATTCTGTGCCAGTGTTATTAAAATATTTACGTAATTATTATGTCGTATGTTTATAAGTATATTTACCAGCTGTCTGGTACCATAACACACTGATTTAATTGCCTGCATTGGAATCAGATAGCCGTGTGTGGAATTGTTCAGTTATTATTGGTGTACGCGCCTTTATAACGGCATTGATACTGTAGATACTCGGAAATGATGTTTCTGGTGCTGTGTGCGCGTATGCTTCATATCGTAAATTACGAACAAAACCAACATGAAGTAAGACCCGAGTTAATTAGCGGTTTATGAAATACAATTATGATTTTCATGAATAAATAGGTTTTATAATTAGGTAGGTTTAGGGACTTGTGTTATATTTATCTGTATAGAAATGTATATTCAATCCAGGCTTAGGGTTAATCTCACGTCGGAGCTGTATCTATATTAATTTGCTAAGTACTCATTTGAATAAAATCTAAAACTCTTCAAAAGATATTAAAGATGACATCATTTCACACTAACTGAAATAATGATATACCTACATAATATATGATATTTCTAATATTAGCAAAAGGTTACCTAAACATTCATGTTACATGCTTGCAGCCGTCACTTCAGTATGTTGACAAATATCTTGTTATACCGGTTATCGTTAGACTATTAGCGATCGGCTGAAAGGATTGCAACGTTAGTTCGCTACTGTTTTAGAATTTACCTGCCACTATAGCGTTGTCGACGTAGCTGAAGAGCAGGCGCTTGTCTGCGTCGATTAGGCTCTGGAGTATGGGACCCCGGGTCCCGGCGCCGGTGGCGAACTGAGCGGCGAGGGCGAGGTGCGAGCCCAGCTCCCGCTGCACCAGCCGCAGCAGCCCGTCGTGGACGGCGCGGATGGGCGTCCCGTTGGGCTCGTAGAACCCGACGGGGAAGTGGTGCGCGTCGAGGAACACCACCTGCAGTATTGCATGGAACGTTTTTAACTTAAGCGTTTACGTAGAATCGTGAAGACATCGCTAAAACTAAGCACCACTTTAAAATGGTGATAGTAAAACCAAAAGGTTATGTTTATAAATAAAAGACAACTAATGAGGAATATGGGAATTGAACTACTTCTTAAAATACCTATACATATTAGCTAGGGTAGTTAAGCAAATAATTTTAAGTTTAAGAAATAATGTGTATGGTGTTATTCTAATTATCTAATCATTAGTTTGCAACAAGCATATAAATACTAATTTTAGCGGTGGTATAGCTGGTTCTCAACCTGTAACGTTGTAGAAATACTTTGTATCAATTTGCTTATATACGAGTACCTACTCGTACTTCAAACTAGACGGCAACTGCTACCATTTCACTTTTTGTTATATTGGCTGATATACATAATTTACATTATGGACTAATTAACTTGACACTTAAAGAACCGAACAGTATTCATTTTGGAATAGAGAAAAAGGCGTGCAGGCTTGTTACCAGTGTAGTAATTATGTTTTTGAACAATAAACTAGGTATATCTATAAGCAGCTGTCAATGATTATCGCTTCATCAATTAAATCTTTAGTAATTGGGTGATTATTATTTAATGCAATCTTTATATCTTCCACAATCAAAAGTATTAAGGGATACTATATTAAAATATTTAGTGATATGATCATTTTTACAAAACTATTATCTACCGGATCAATATTGTATTCATATAATTAACAAAACCCAGATAAAATTTCAGTAGGTAATACCTACGTAAGCAAGTAAACAAAGATATATGTAGATACATAAAAATACAAAATATTTGGTATTGTTTGTACCTATAAGAATTTTTTCATAAAAGGTGTAATTTGATCATTAGTTTTATGAAATTACGAATAATTAAATTAATTCTAACCTCTTTAGTACTATCCAAGAAAGCTTTGATTTCCCTCAAAAGGGGCACGAGTGGACGGACCCTAATTAAGTTGTGGTTCAGCCAATACCTGAAACGGAACAGTTCATTATTCGGAGATTACATGACTAATGTCAAGACCTCATGCTAATGCTGAGCTGAGCTAGCAAAAACACCTGTAGTCATGTATGTATATTATACCGCATTTTATGTTATCTGAGTACAAATCCTGACACGCAATCTTTAATAAGTATCAATCGCTGTAACAGTGAAAGATTAAATTCTGAGGAATCCTGTATACCTTACAGTATAAATGTACATATAATTTTCCTGAGGTGTGTGCTGTCTGTTAATGCGCCGAGCGTGGTGGACTACGGTATAAAATCTTTTTACTATGAGAGGAGTGTCAAGCGATGGAACAATAAAAGGGTTGAAAAAAAAGATCAATACGACCGTCTCGTAATTCGTACAATTTATTTCACTGAGACTGGAAGTAATAATGATATTCATAACAACTTCGTTATGCAACTGGCCGAGTAAGCCACGCGAGACTGCACAGCTGACCGCGCCGCACGCCGTACGTAACAACAATGTTTACTATATTCATAGTTGATTTATTTTCATTATCTAAGATTTTCCCGAACATTCTAACGTTGCAACTCAGTCCCAAAGCGGCGTGTTTTGCAAACTGATGATAATACTATTAAAAGGTTCCGTGTCTCCGAGTGTACCTATTAATGAATGAGTCTAGATCCTATTACACCAAATTTATCTCAAGACAGGTAATATGCATCTTTCTTTTTATTGCTGCAACGTTCACTTTCTTTGTTTCAGACCGTTTAATATTTAAGATTTTAGACAGCGATTACATCGACTGCTGAATTAAATGTAAACTTCCAGCGGTTGCAGATTGTTACTTTCTTTATCTTATTAATTAACTTGTGCACGTGTCAGCATTACATATACTCGCGTTATTTCTCTATGTTATCATAAAACTACTGGAAAACGACAGTCGCTATCACGCTTTACGCTGTGATAGAATCGTGATATATAATTATCAGTCAAACACTACAAGCTGATCACTTTCATTAAAAAAATATATATAATTTTGTTTAATGCGGATAATTCTGAGGTGTACAAGTATCTTCACCATGTTTTCCTTCACCTTTATAGCTAGGGATATTTCGTTAAATATGTAAAAAACGTGGCTAACTTTGGGACGTCAGAGGGGCGCTCTAGGATTTGAATCTAGACCCATTATAGAAAAAGACTTAAATAATAACTCTTAGTCGCAGAAGAAAGCAGACGGAGCTTAAATAAAAACAAATCTCAATAATAACAACTAAAAAAGACGCGGAGCGGAAGACAAGTCTCTAGTCTCTACAAGGTCTACAGTCAATACAGCAATGGGGTGAAAAAGTTGTCGCCATGGTTAGGCGAATGTTTCTTTTATCATAAATAGGCACCTACATGAGTGAACGTAAGACTATTAATGCCGAAAATAATACGGAATTAGCTTACCTATCCTCTTCTCTTGGATAAATCTCGTAGTATGCGATTCTAAAGTCAAAGTATCTAATGCCATGGACGAGTTGGGCCCAAATGGAGCGGTCCTGACACAGTACAAATGAGTCACGGGATACTGTGCTGATTTCCGTGTCGAATCGCCAGGCGCCAGCGTTGTGGGTGCCCGGTAGAGCTAAGTCCCCGATGCGCAATCTGTTAATTGTGCCGCTATCGGAGGAGAAAAATAATCTAAATTAATATTCAATACGGATATAGAAAAAAATTACACAGATGCACAAAGCACAAAGCAAAAACTGATATCAATTTAATATGCCCATCTAGCTTTAGAGTGTGATTTTGTTGGATTTATTTTTTAATCCTCTTATGAACATTTACGTTAACTGAAACAGGAAACTTTTATTCGATTTGTATGGGAGCTAAAGTACTGGGCAATACTAAATCGCTAAAATTTTACACGCTGCATAGGTTTCAGGATATTGTCTACGGTTAATTTTAATTTTGTGGCTCAGAAATAGAGCTTACGTCACTCGTCAATGGTTTGATAATTTTGCCACTTACATAATGTGTTTAAATGACGTAGGTATTGTGATTTTAGTTATATAATCGTCCGTAGCTTGAACCACATCAAAGAAAGATTATTATTCAAAGAAAACGATTTTAAAACATCTACATACCTATAACGTTTTTAAGAATAAAACTTCTGAAGGAATAAACTAGCTCCTATTAGATTATTAAGTATAGTTAACAAAATGACATTGGTGGCGCAAAATACTACATATATTATTGAGAATTACAATAAGAAAAATAAAAAAAAATAAGTAGCTGTAATCTAAATTTTTTTTTAAGTCAATGATTGTTTTACGCACAACGAGTGTATCGTAGAATACATTATGACGCGTAATACAAATATTTGAAGTGCTAAAGACCTCATTCATATCGTGCGATTAGCCGCTTATAAGATAATGGTCATTCTGGCTATAAGAAAATCTTGTGGAATTGCAGTTATAAATGAAATCAAGATTACTCTGGTTTAGCTGTTTCCTACGTTTCGTTCTTACTTCTATAGAAAATGCCAGATTTGAACGTGATTTTATATCGTTCAAACACGCGATGAATCCGTGAATAATATGAAAAATATTTAGGTAATATTCTTTGGTGAATAAATTAAACGTTAGTAATAACAGGTAGGTATATACATATTTGAATATAATTGCTGTAGCGTTCATGTCATGAAAATAAATATTTATCTACTTTATGAGCGTTTGAGTCGTTATAGGTTTCTTTATTAGAGAATAATAATTGTTACTAAATTATCATTTCATAGACGGGCTAACAGTCGTGGTTTGTGCTAGTCAAATTGTTCTAGTATTATATACATTTGTTTTTATTGCATTCATTTTAATATGCTAACTCACGCATTGTCTTCCATCCAAGTTGGTTGTATCTTCAAGCAGTTGTATGATTGTACTTGGCTGTCGCCAGCTCCGACCCAAGGCCAGAGGCAGTGTGGGCCTCTCAAACCCGTTCCTGACTCCCATCCAGCAGGCAAAGAGCTTAATCCTAGCGAAATACTCGTAATCACGTGACCCTCCTTGGAACCTATGAAGTACATTGCCAAAGCATTGTTCCACGATGACGGTCGGTCGTCGAAGAGTCCAATCTGTGGTGATAGAAATTTTGAAAATAGGATTTAAAAATTACAGTGATGACTGATTTAAAACGATGCAGGCCAGTCTATATCTATAATAGGATTTCCTGATTGACTCACAGACCTACTCGTATCAGCCCGATGTCCGCTCTTATAGACGTATCGAAGATAAAATAAAAACAAAGACATCTTTGACATAGGCTATAAGAGGAAGTGTATCTTTCCCTCGCAGACCAGTTGCTGTGCAGTTACACAAATCGATGTTAGACGTAATTTCTGACTCATATATCAGTCTTTATATAATAAAGAGGACTATTTGAATATACCATACGTGTTTTAATGACTAAACTTTTAATACTGTTCATAAAACTCCTTCTAGGTATAAAACGCGAGAATTTATTCTGTTTAATAAGGACTTTAATGTTTTTAACATTAATAATGGTATTGCCAAGAGTGGTTGAAACGTTCGTGCGTAGATGTTTCCGCTCAAGCATACGAGTAGCATGCGTGTAGCTACATGTTAACGATGGTCAGGCGACCGGGTGAGAGCGAATGAAGACTTCCACCGTCATTGAATTTCGTAACACTAACCGAAACAACGAGCTGCCATGTTATGACATCACACCTCTTATATATGAATAAAAACGCAAGCGTCAATGGACGTGTCACTTCCAATCAACGTGAATTGCGCAAGAGAAAACGTAAGTATGAATTGTGGTTAGAAAACTATTGCTCATACAATATTTGCGTAGAAATATGAATAGAATAAATAATAAAACGACCAAGTTTTTGCTTCAATGTTTCGAACTAAAAATAACATAATGACATTTTTCAGGACGGCGTTTCGTATATGAAAAGCCGTGTAATTTTTATACTCAATATTTACTCGTATATCAGAGACATGACCTTAATGACTGTGTTTTGATGAAATAATAAAATTTAATAAAGGCAGAATCTACTTAATGAAAATCGTTCTGTTTGTAACATTACATCAATTTTATTATCTCAGAATATGCCTGATAATAATTAATATCTTCCTGCATTTTAAACAGGTTGGTAACTTAAATCTATTTAGTAGATGTTGTATAAAATATATACCCTCGTGGGAATGGTTGAGCAGGAACTGAAATCCCAGTTGAGTTCTAAAGCATCGAGTAATTTTCCTCCTGCCCCCAGTCGTATCTCGGGCGAATGAACAGTCACCCACACCCTTCCGCATGCCGACTTTTCTAAAACTTGTTTTTCAGCCGCTGAAATGAGTGCATTTTATCTCTACATTTTTTATTTTAAATGCGAACGAGATTTATTAATATTTAACAAGCACAATATTTTAATAAATTATCTATATAACAAGTAAAGTATAAATGTGACACAGTTTGCCAAAAATTTACAAGGATAAAGACAAGTAGTACATCCTCATGAACGCAGAATAATTCCTGCCTTCGTATAATGCTAAAATAAAATAATAAAAAAATTAGGAAAAAGCTATAGCATCGTAAGCAGATAAGAGTAGTGAAATGTTTATGTTTGTCTATAAAAAGCATTTTGTAATAACATACAAGTACATAGAATACAACTTTAACAGACATTACTTTTTTGTTTATATATTCTAGATATTAAGAGTAATATTTTTTATTGTCAGATTGTTTTATGAAATTATTTCATTAATTTTTTATCTCTATCATACATGAAATAAAATAAAAGAAATTGACTTCAAATTAATTTTGCAAACCAATAACTTATTGTCAGAAAAAAACCAATTACAATTAAACATAACAGTCCACAGTAGTTACGAAGATTAATAAAGATCAAAGTTATAAACAGCACGCCGGTAGACACAATGACTTGGAACATGCGTATTTTATATACTAAAGGCCTACTGAAATTGAGTGCGCTTATAAAAATACCTACTTTTCTTTTACACTTAATTCGTATTCTAATTGTACAAATATTATACATAGATATAATAAAGAGTACCTTTATAATAATTGTTAGATATTGTTACAGCCAACGGCATTTATAAGGCAGGTTCTACATAGTATCGGCATCTTTATAATCGCACCCGTTATTCGCAAAAGCAATTTCGTTTATTTACATTGCTTGTGCCACCGTAACCGAAATGTGGTTTTCCTGTAACCATACGTAGTACGTACATACACGTTTGAGAGTCCGCATGATACGGCTCGATTTTATGTCAGTGTCGGTGGACGGGGTCCGCCGCGGCATGAGCGAAACTGGAAACGGAATCGGGCACAATTTGTAGTTATTTTTCATATACCGTCCAGTTTTTTTACCTCCTACGATACTAATATGTGTGTGTTGAGATTTGTATTGGTAGGTACGTTAGGTAGAAAAATTTTAATTTGTGGAATTTGCTTTCATGTTCTTATCAAAATTGTCATATTCAATCACTTTGTACATTTAATGTGCAAACAAATACAAAGACATTTTCAAGATTTTTTCAAGCTACACGTATATAAACAAAATTAATTATGATCTTGTTGTAGTCTTATGTTGGTAGGTGCCCGTATAAAGTTATTATCTTGCGGGAATTAGTTACATGCTCTGACTACTAAACTGTAGCTGATTCATTGCAAGAACTTGTCTCTATTTGTACGAGTGATCGATTTTTTTTTATTGTTGAGGGATTTTTTATTTGTGTTCTAGAAAAATTAATAGTCCATTAATACATTAATCGCGGCGAAGAAAACTTATGTACTATTGTATTATTATATACGTCAACCTGAATAAAATCAGGATTAGAACATGAGAAACTAAGTACACCGGAAC
Organism: Aspitha aspitha aspitha; assembly: GCA_018246895.1. Taxonomy (NCBI): domain Eukaryota; kingdom Metazoa; phylum Arthropoda; class Insecta; order Lepidoptera; family Hesperiidae; genus Aspitha; species Aspitha aspitha. The sequence continues at coordinate 7,652 of DWGJ01002490.1, read as the reverse complement.
AGGCCCAAGAATGTGTCTTTCATATTTCTTTTCAACAGATTTCCAAGAAGGAAGAGGTTCTCTACTTGTCTGTATTCATTTGTGTGTTATGCCTTATCTCCAACAAATGTAAACAGATTTTGGTAATTCTTTATGTGGAAACTTGTATTGCGAGGTAGGAATTTAGTTCTTATCTAAAGTATGTCTTGGAATTTAGAGCGCATAACTTATCTCAGAACAATCAACGCAATATTAAAGTGTCACTAAATAGGGAGACGAAAGGGGTTGGACGGCGTGCGGAGGAGAGAGTGTAGTGAAAATAATAGATACGGTAAATATGTACCACAGTGTAAAATTCGGTTTTCTTTTTCATAAAAAACTAATTAAAATTTCACCATTTGGTGATCTAAATAGAACTATGTAGATTTAATAATAACAATTAATCGTATCATCCTGCGTTTATTGTTGATTGTTTGTTCAGATGCATTCATCTATGTCAGTATTTACCGATTTGATATAGTTTTAATGTAATAATCCCAACTAATTGATGGCTTAAAAATATTAAATAGCCCCGATAACGATAACGTTCACAGAATATAAATTTTAAGTTCTTTGTGTACCCACTTGGAATATACGTGCATAAGCGTAAAAAGATGTTCAATTTTGTTCATTTATAATTTCCTGACCTCGAAATATGTAGAACTTTATCGAATTATTTTTGTAATATTGCGTTTTGCGATTAAAATATAAAAACTCCATTAATTTAGTCACAGAGAATGGTAAAGTATTTGTCACGGGTAATCTTAGCATGTAAAGAGAACCATGTATTATTAAAGCCTTGTAATAAAATCTAAGTATACGTACAACTAAAAATTAATATGTACTTACTTACATACGTATTAATACACATAAGTATAAATATGTATTATTTATACTTATGTGTATTTATACGTAAAGTATTTATACGTAAAGTTGCGATTGCGAAAAATAATAGTAACGATATTATAGTGACATAAGCAAAACTAATGGCAGTCGGCACGCGTGCTGTTCCTTCTGCGGATTGGGTCGATGTTATGCAAGACGTAAGAGTGTCTAGCAGGGTTGTCATCATATTGATGCCGTTAATTTATGCAGTAATGTTGCCACTGAATAAAAGTAAGGGCAAGTAATTAACTTACAATACTGTATTTTCGTATAACTTATTTATTGGTATTTTATTATCAGCATTTCCAATAGGTACTCTTAATGTTTTACCATGACGGGTCTTTTATGACTATAGTTTACCGTGATCGCCGACTCCGGTTTCGCAAAGAATAAATAAGTCTTGCAGCATTATGGTGAACACATAAGATATGTAGGTTTCCTCACTATGTTTTATTTCACCGTTATAATATATTGAATAGTATCTGGCAACCCTGATGTCTGATTAATTATAATGAACAACTTGATCCATGCAATCTCACGTATTGTCGTGTTATAGGACATAGTAATTATGTTACATATCACTTCTGGCAATACATTTTTGATCATTGGATTATTTGTTTTATAAACCTACAGTAATTTGCAAAAAATAGTTTTGTGATTCATTTTAAATTCAATTTATTTTATTCAATCGTTTATCTTTTGTTTATTATATTTAAATTATTTCAAATGAAATAAGCGTTCCTAAATGCCTTATTTTTATTAATTTAATAATATATATTTGCGTGTTTAACTAGTATATGCTTAGTCTAACTATTTTATACATATTAAGTACCTAAATAAATTTATACAATGAAATGCTGACATTCAGAAAATAATGGGAGAATAATGGAATAATGGAACGCTTTTTCGTTGCTGCTCCACTTCCATTAGTCATAGCGTGATGTTATATAGCCTAAAGCCTTCCTCAATAAATGAACTGTTCAACACAAAACTAATCTTTTAATTCGAACCACTATTTCCTGAGATTAGCTCGTTCAACCAAACAAACTCTTCAGCTTTATAATATTAGGTATAGATAGAAATATTGTGTGTTTGAATACGAAAAGAAAACTCACGTGTGATCGAAGCGCCGAATGCGCTCGCGGCGAGGAAGGCCACAGTGAACCATGAAACGGCCATTTCCCTCGGTGGCTCCCGCGCCACTGAGCCACAACTAGATTCAGCATTCTTTTGCTACAATTGACTGTGGGCAAACGCAATCACTCGCCGATTATTATTGTATCCTGCGCGTCACGTGTCGGAGCTACCTTACAACTACGCACGAGTCGTTGTAGATCACCAAAACAAGTGGTAATATTAACAATTCTTCGGGGATGATTGCACCTTTTGCCAGCACCAGATGAATACTTTAGGTATTTAAAAAATTTAGAAAGGTAAAAAATTCGCCTATCGATCGCCTTATGCTACCGCAAGTAGCGCACAAAAAGGCCATTAATTTGTAAGAAAGTCCATTAGGGATATCGTAATTATATCTAACTTTATAAATAACACTGGGTGATTGAAATAATGTCTTATGCTGCTAATAAAACAGTGAGCATATTTTGTATTAGTGCCATTATGGGTAGCTATTATTTTCATATGCTAGTGACGAGAGGTGCGTGCGCTTTGCCTAACATGTCGTAGTAGGGTTGACCATTATGCTTTTTACAGTATTCAGTTATGTAAATATTTTTGGTTTCTTACTAAGCAATCTTGCATATGGACAAGATATACGTAAGAAGGATATAAGGAATATAAATTAGAAATATTCAATAACAATAAGTATCTCACAAAAATAGATCGATAATAAAGTACAGTTGACATAGATATTCATCACTCCATGAATCTTTATGAGACTAGCAAGGGGGACCCCTGTGGATTTCCAGTATCCGCCATAAAAGTAATAATTATCATATTATTATTAAAATACTTACATATCTATATAATTAATAACTTCAATTATAAATCAAAAAGCGGGGCGATGATACACATTAATTTTGACAACCCTACAGACAGGTCCCGGATGCCACTTATCAAATCCCGGTGTTACTGCCACTGATCGCCTCTTGTTGTGTATTTTTTCCTTTTTGCCCGTTCAAGACATGACCTTTGATTTGTTCTCTGAGTGAGAGTGACATTATAGTTATTTGTGTTATGAATCAAATTTATGAGCTTCAATTGACTGCAATTTTTATATATTTGAGTTTTTAATCGTGTAAACTAAAAGATAAATACATTCTATACTCTTTATTGTGCTATAAGATAATACAGTATATACATGCTATATTGAAAGCCAAAATCGTAGTATTAAACTACCCAACATTAATTAACGATTTATGTCTGTACCTGTGTTTACATGTCGATTTACTACCGGTTTAAAAGTGACAGCAATAAATATTTAGTTTTCTCAATATATACCAAATAAAAAACATCATTGTTCTTCTTTTTCTAAATCTATGAAGTTCTCAAGAGCCTTGGATAGGTTGTCCCGTTTTTCGCTTGAATCGGCGGAGCCTACGGATGAGGTGCGATTTGGATTTCTTAACACCGGTTTTTGGAGCTGGAAGAAGTTCAGTGACGCCTTCAGCTCCTTGATAAATACCTCCTTATGTGTTACCTGCACATATAGTTTATTATACAGCAAGTAATTGACTTATAGAACACTACATTACAACTTTTAGCATAGTTAAAGTTCAGCATTAAAACCGTTTCATATCTTCTAACTTTTAACTAAATATTAGGAGGACCTACATATGTATTAGTTTTATTGAGATGGAGTGGATTTTAAACTGTTGTTATGTGTAAAGTTTAATTATGGTTACTTATGATATGCTATAAACACAGTTAGTTATTGCCAGTGCCCATTGAGGCTTCTTATGCTACTTTTGGTTTAGAATTTCTATATGTAGCACAGTTTGGAATGTTCTCGTTTTACTGTTTTTATAACCAGCACACATTAAGCCTTATCAGTAATTTATTATGAGAATTTACAATTTTAAAAATGCATTTTATTATTTGTCGTAATTTGATATAAAAACATAATAAAGAAATGTTAAAAAACTTTTTAAAAGCAAGCTTTTATTTATGCTAGTCTGCCATATTGGATTTAATGTGGCGTTGTATTAGTTTTCATGTTCTCCTCATCAAGCACTTGATTTGATACCCATATTGTGGTAGTGCAATAAAAAATTACAAGTCCGCCATCTTGCATGATCCGCCATATTGGAATTAGAACGACGTTACATAGCTAAGCATGCATTGTCCAGAATAAGCGTTATACCAAATATTAGATGAATCGGTTAAAGACAACTGGTCCAAAATTCCGTTGCATGGTTCCCGCCCGGACAAACATACATACATAGATACGAGTACCAAGTTAATAAAAAGCTTGTAAATAAACATGACATACGTTTTCACGAACTACTATATTCCGAACTTCATTCATGAACTCAGCAGCGGTGATAAATAGACAAAACACGAGCCCTATGATCAGTACCACAAATGCACCAATAAGATTTTCCATTTCTAAATCTCCTAGCACATCGTTCTCGTCGACTTTTTCCTGTAAAACAAGGTTTTCGTATGTAATGTAATTTCTAAAGTAGTAATAAAGTTAAACGAAGGTTTTTTAATACGTCTTAGTACTTAACGATGTTGTAGAACGGGATAAAAATCAGGATGTATTATAACTTTAGCATTTTGCGTTAAAGCCGTGTTTGAATATACTATATTGATTTCTATTACAACTCCAATATCATGTTAAATACTTACTTCGCATTGCAATGCACCATTTTTATCTTCCCACCATTTCTGTTTTATTAGATCCAGATCATTAGATTCCTTAAGTCTTAAAATCGCTCTATTTATGTGAGTTCTAAACGGTGAATCTGTAAAATTTGTTATATTATATTTGTTTTGATGATCTAAGAATTAGTAAAGTATAAACAGTCCAAGAAAAGGTTAAAATGGAGATAGTAAAGGCTTAAAAACACAAATTATATGAGGGCAACATATGACCTTAGCCAAACCTTTGTGTTTTGTCTATTTAGGTCTTTCTCGTTTTTCAGATTTTTCTTTAAAATCGTCAGTAATACACTTTTCCGTTAGGTTTCTAACTTTTAATATCGGGGAAAATAAAAAAAGTACTAACTAGCGGGCATTGCGATTCCGTAATCTTTGGAATCCAATTCTCCACCAACTTTCTTCAGATTGCAGTTACGTTTTGTTTTGTACTCGATAGTGCAGGATTCCATGAAAAATGCATACTTGTTTTTTCCATTAAGCACTCGCTTTTCGCCCTCGTCGTTGGTCTTTACCAAAACGACTCGGTTTGCTATCATAGTGTCATACATTCGACGATACATTTTGTCCTTGGAGCTCTATAATACATATGATCTCATTAAAAATAACATGATTTAAAAAACACACTTGGTTGTAAATGAAATTTTTAATAAAAGTAACAGTTTAGTAACTTTGTTCTTGTTTATACGAGTATGCACCTACAGGTCAACATGATAAATGCATATTGAATATAATAAAAACGACTGTTACAAATTTATCTAAAATGTAATATTATAAGCAGAATTTTTGTGCGTATCCACGAATATTCATGTTTCAATTTTAATATACGCTCTTACCCTAAAGAATTCGAGAGTGGAGCCTCCTTCTACAGCACCGTACAAAATGTTGTTTTGTTTCGCTAAGTCTTCAACGCTATTAATGGGTTCCATTTCCAAAGCTGAGGTCATAGATGCCGAAAGTTGGGCGATGTACGTCTGACACACAATCACAGCGAAGAACCACCACATGCCACAAACCCAACGGGTGCCTATAGCCCTATAAAAATGTAACTTTCATAAAATTGTTGGTTAAAAAAAATATTTTCTGGGGTGTTAAATGGGACGTCCTACATACATTATTAATTTGATAGGTATACTGAGTTCATTATATTCTTCCTAATTAAAGTATCTTAATGTTAACCAAAACATATCAGCTACATTTAAAGATGAATAATGGACAAACGATCACAATAATTACATTATCGTAAGCGGGTGTAATATGTATAAAGAAAGAAATGGAATAGATATTAAGTAAATTTACTTTGGCAAAATATCACATCCCTGTGTCATTATAGAGCCCATCGTCAACCAGGCACAATTTTTGAAATTCCAAATGTTTTCCAATTCCTCTGGATCTTTATCGCATGGCTGCGGATTTTCCCAATCAGCTGGTGATACCCTGGTAATTTAATAATTAATTATTATATCACTCTAGTATCGTGATTATCGAAGGAATTGATTAACAAATAGGTACATACCTTGAACAAATAAAGAGAATAATTGAAACAACACAATAAGCTGTGGCTGTATGCATCCACACGTCGAATGTGTAGGGATTAAGAAATGAAAACATTCCAGGAGGAACTTTACGTTCGTTCGTGTAAAGTATACTTATTCCAAGAGTCATGAAAGGCACGGAGAAATCCACAACTTTTTTTCTTTCTTCCGTTATTGTTAGATCACTGATAGCTAAGTCGGCTTTCTGTGGATCATATGTTATTATTTCAATAATTTAGTTACGTACCTAACATTACTCAAAGATCTAATAAATTGTTATTGTTTCCTTCACCTTAGCTAATAATTCTTTTATTAATCCGCCGTAACTTTTTGTGTCGTCTTTGGAGAATGAGTAAGTATAATTAAATTTCTCCGCTCTTAACTTTTCAAATATCTTCGCAATTAGATCTACAGCGAAACCTTCGTATTTTTCATCTGCCGTTTCTTCTATACAATCTTTTGCATCTTCTGGGCACTTGACTCTTTCATAGAAGTACGGTTTCGCTTTACTTGAGATTATCTGTAAGTGTGGAATTAAAAAACAGCAGTATTTATGCAGACCATGCAGATTAAATAAAATTTTATAATATACCTACTAGGTACTCACAATGAAATGCTTACTGCTTTGTTGGTTACTTAAATCCTCCGAATTTGGTCTATCTTCAATTATTTCCTCGGGAGCAGTAGAAAGCCATGTTCCAATATTCTGCCGTTTTTTGACATATATTTCGTTAACGTAAAGAGTATAATTCACTCTTCGGCCTCTGTCATCAAATTCAATATTTCCCGTAACTCCATTGGTTTGTGACTAGAACATAAAATGCAATGTAAATATTATATATTTATATTAAACAGCAAAATCAATAAAAATTTATTAAACAAACAATAAATATTTATTTAACAGAAACTTTAGCTCGTAATCTTATGCATATTTGATCGATCAACTTCATAACGAAGCAACATAAGGCACTAAACTGTTAAATCTGTCAATTCATGTATGTATCTTTTATGCAAATAGATATTGAAATATGTACTTTTAGTATCTCGTTTTGTAATAATGCTCCATGGGGCCACGGCGCTGCATCCTTCTCACACAAGTTGCTTTGTGGTTTTTCGAAATCGTCGATTTTTTGTATCGCTGTCAAAACGTGATTAGATATGTCGTTCATAATAATGGCTTCCAGCTGAAATATAGATATAATTTAATTATAATGTTACTTCATCCAATGGTTATAGAGTCGAGAATCTGGAAGGCCAAAACGATTAATAATGTTCATATTGATCATTGTAGAGAACCGAAATAATGACGAAACAGATATACAATGCGCGTGTTGACGGACGTAGGTGCCAGGGGAGACCAAGACTGTCCTATCT
>DWGJ01002489.1:0-15601 GCA_018246895.1 Aspitha aspitha aspitha | reverse complement strand
AATATGGAATCTAGTAAAAGACACGATGAGTTAATATAGTGGAGAAGAATACAATTTCACCATTACACATTTGTAAAGTTAAGTTCTCAATTGTACCACACCCGCTGACTTTTACGACCGCGCATACGACTAATATTTTTTTAATTATCTCTACAAATAATAACAATACGAAAATGTCATAAAATTGTCCCTTAGTTTAATTTAAAAGTAATGCAATGCAACCTGTGAAAAATATATTTACAAGACCTCTACATCTCTTAAAATTATCCAACTCAGACTGAATACTGGAAAATTATGTTAGGATAATGATAGGATTAGTGTAACGACCGTTACTATTGGTGCAATTCTTAGAGTCAAGATAATTTTAATGCTAAGTTGTATCTTTTGGATACATCTACAAACCCATATTAAGCCGTTAGAGTACGTATATAAACGTATTATTCACGTAGAATTGTATTAATAAATTATTTCATTGGTATTTGTATGAAATTATCACACATTATGTGTCGTGGAAATTTCACGTCGAATAATAATCCCTAAAAGCGATATATCTGCTTGTTTTGACAGTTGGTGTACGGTTCAATTTGTCTCAGTAATACGCATTCGTTTCTGATACAATACAAGCAACTCATTGTTATAGCTTATGTTCGTGCTAATTTTATTCAAAGCACTGTTATCATGTATTTAGGACGCTTTAAAACAAATCCTTATGCATGTGCGCGGCTTAAGTACAATACCTACCTGTTTCAATTTGATTAGTTTGTAATATCATATTCTGTATCACAATGTTAATTAGTGTTTAAATAATTCATTACATTTGGAATATCATCCCAAGATGATACATGATTTATGTTGACATAGCAATTTTCGTTCGCAAAAACTGTTTCGAAATGTTATGAATTTTTGCAATCCAATCACAATCGGTAATGAAAACGACTCGTGAATGTAAAACGAGTTCAGCAATTAACTTTTATATGTATGTTTTTTCGTGACCGAACAAATAGCGTCAAATTTATTTGCAAATCAATCCCTGATAGAAACAAAATAAGTCATAAGATTACGAAATAGGTGCATGAAATTATGGTTGGCACGGGTGGAGAGCTGTCACGAACATCATCATCGAAAATCACGATTGGAATTATTAGGTAGTAGTGCGCAATCCAATTTCATCGTACCGACGCCTGCGTCGCGGTACAATGCAATTTACTATTCGTAGTTTCAACACGAGAGCCATATCTCCCCACCCCCACTTTCATCTTCGTACTACGTGTATTGGATAACACTATTTGTCGGCAAATGAAACGATCAATATTTCAAATTATTTCCTACACATGATGCCGAAGCACGTAGTTTAAACATTCCCACACTATAATCCAAATAAATTATGAAAACGGGTGCAAATTGTACATGCTTTCTAACTACAGTATCGCTACGAATACAAGCCCTGAGAAAGGTTACAAGTTTTACATTCTTTAAGCCATGTCTTATGCCTATGTCAATTATGATACTTATTTTTATGCAAGTTACAATGAAACTTATTTATATCAAATCTCCTGCGACCATGGTTACACGCCTCCTCCGCAGTTGGACAAGACCTACATACTAAACAAACACGCAACACGAATATGGGTCACTGATCAGAACATAATGTTATTTTGTAACAGTCCACGAATATGTTATAGGATATTGTATATCCTTATGCAGTAAGCACGGCCCATCCTCACGCTACGGCGGTTATATAAACAATTTTTGCATACCACTACGAGCATATTTAGGTATGTCAGATACTCGGATTAATGCTAATTAACATTAGATTTATATAATAACAAGGATTTTCGCAAACTGACGCATGTAACAATTCGTTCTTATATTTCCCTGCATACACTAAGCAATACCTACTTAATATTTGTTACGCTATCAAATCCGAATCGTACAGCTTAACATGCCTGTATATATAGAAAATGTTCAACACCTATTTTACTTGGATTTGGATGGAAATTTATACGGAAAACAACACATAAGGAATACTATGTGCCAGCATTGAAATATAGGAGCATCCAAACTTGTGACAGTTGATCTATGTAAATGGTACAAGAACCTTTCAAAATATTGTATAATGTTCAAAAAGACCGCTAGACAGTTGTTCCCGGTTGTTAGAGTCAAGTAACACAGAAGTTTTAAGGACGATGTAAAATTATCCGACAGACGAGTTCACCACTAACCGTATCTGCACTGGAGCAGCGCAATGGAGTATACCCTAGACTTTCCACTGTTGTACGATAACGCAAGGCTTAGGTCAATGCTCTAATATGGCTCCGAAACTTTTTAAGTATAGTAATATGCTCCCCAATACTGAAAAGTATTGCAATTGGAGTCTACCAGCGGAAATATCTGTAAAATTTCCCAAATTGTGCACATTCTTCGCGGCTGACGGTTTCGGAGTATCATATTTATCGTTATATATATTTTTATTGTTTGCGGTGAAGATTGTCACCTCCTTAGGGGCCGTTTGTATGCGGACTGTGAAGAAATACGTGCGCGCCGCAGGAATCCACTTTAGAAGTAGCGAAAACAATTTGTTTTCAAAATGGCTAAGTTGGATAGTGTGTATTACTTGGAAAACTAACATCTGTCATAGTATAAAACAACATCTTAGTTATTTGAATTCACACATATAAAATCATACATGAAAGAGATTGATTTCTTAAAAATCAATAACTACCAAAGTAAACGAACCCTCATTGAGCAGTGATAAAACAGAAATGCAAGTATTTGTATACGTTAACCCTTACATATGTAGGTACATATAGTCCTAGAAATACTTATATAGTCCACCATCTCTGGCTGTCCGCCATATTGGATATCAAATGACATCTTTAAGCTAATCATCCATTGTCATCCAAACCAAACGTGTATGGAAAATATCAGCTCAATCGGTAGAAGTTCACTTTCAAGCCTTTTTCAGTTAATATATTTGACCCTCGCATACAAACGAATTAACAAAGCAAGTTGAATAAAAGCTTGTAAAAATGCATTGTTCGTAATTATCTAAATGACATCATTTGAAATGATCAATTGTTATTAATTCACAGCGCAGTTCGTATACGTGGAGCTAAACGGTTTAGTTGCTCAGTAAATATTCCGTAATCCTCATGTAATTAACGCACATATGAGGTTCGGTGTAGTTCAATTAATGCTTTAGAATAAATAAACCGGCAATTCAGATCCACTGTGGCTTACCATATCTACATCGGGATTTAAGTATAGTTTAACATACGTTATAGTGATTATTTATCGAATATACAGACAGGTTGAGCTTACGCAAAAAAAAATTTGTGTTCACCTAATTACATTATTAATACGATTAATATGCTATACACATTTTTGAGGTATTTTTCATACAACATGTACCATATAGATACATAGATAGATAGATACTAGATAATTCAATTGAAGCGTAAAACGATTTATAAATTATTTTGCTTCAAGCTTTAAATCTCACTTAGGATCACCACCGAGCCAATTTGCTATTCACTGCTGTGAATGCAGATAATTTAGCTCACTCTACACAACTTGAGTCACGTTTAGTCGCTTGGCCGTAGCGAAAATGTTTTAAACTAGCAGCACTAAAGCAAGAGTAAACATCATACAGAAGAAGATATTACTACATCTGTCGCTCCGCGCGTTGTACGCATATAAATGGCATCGTGTAACAAAATATAAGTATTATGTATATTATAAGTAAAGATACAAGTAATTAATAAAATAAAATCTTCATATTTTCGGATACTTATAACATTGCATTCTCGTTTTGCTATAAACGTTATTTTTACATTTTTGATTTCTAGGTGGGTATATAGTTGTGATGCCAAAAACTATCGTGAATAAAATTTGCCAATGAAATGTTTTTTTTTCCATAGTCATGCAGCGAAAAGGTCTGATAATAAGTGTTTGAAATGATTTTGCCGGGTTGCATATGTCACATAAACTAAATAATAGGTCTTATCAAATTTTATTGTGATGATAATTTAGCGTCGGAAAAAACTAATCAATTAATTTAATGTTGTTTTCTTTGTGTGCACTGTAAACAATATAGTACACTTTTATGCAAAAAAAATTTCTCATTTGACAAAGAAATATGTATGTAATCCATGGTACAAACGCATCGATATGATCGTTTAACAGTTAGTAGGTATTCGAATGTTGACTGTTTTTACACTTTAAGAACGTAGAGCAATATCAGTAAAACAAAGCGTTAACAGTCGAACATACATAATATGTATGTAGTTTTGGAATCCGTAAGACATTTTGTAGCTTTTAACAAGGTACCTATTTACTCTTTTGCTGCACTACCAATCCCTTTGATAAAATGAATCCCGGAAACTACACTCTGAAAGCAATCAAGTCAGTGTTAACGTTCGAAGTAATTTCTTTGGCTTCGTTCGCCCAGTAGACGGGACGGTCGGATTACGTGTCCCAATGGCAATTGATTTTACACTTGTCAACTTCAGCATGCGTCAAATGCTTTAATAAATATTTTATTGCAAGTTATTGTTGTTTCACCCTTTTTTGATCTACTGCTGGACCGGGTCTCTTATCATAGAGAGAGGAATTAAGGCCATTGTCTGCCTCGGTGGCCAAGTGCAGGTTGGTAGACTTCACACATCTCAGAAAAAGCGTTACAAGTTATTAAATGACATTTATAGTTAACAGGTCTAAGCATTGTGCAAGTACATATGTATTTTTAAATCGATTATTGTCCCACTGCTTGACATTGACTCATAATGCGTAGGTTTTATGTCACAAAATTTAATTCAATTAATTATATTACATATAAATTACTTTAAAAAAATCTGCATAGTATACGTAATACGAGTACTTTTATGCCATGCCGAATAGAAGCATTAGATAATTAGATATTATGTTTTTAAGAAGATAATTAACTGTATAGATTGGCACTATAGACATATGGACAATATGAATTCGCTTATATCATTGAATAATGAATAATATCGATAACATACAAATGTCATACTCGTAAAGATAAAGACAAAGACTTTTAGTTACACAAATAAGGATACCATAAAAATTTTACAGAATTATAAATTCAATTCATATTTTGCATTTTACGGCGCACAAATTTGACTTGATTATCTTTCAATCGTGATTTGCAATTTAAGTTCGAATTAAACAATAATAATTTGCATAAAGTACAATTTTTAGAAATGAATAAAACCGAAACATAACATGCTAAAGTGATGAACTGAGTCCTCGTTAAAATCTGGATTATTTAACTACTCGTAATCGGCCGAATAGCTCAATTCCAAAGCCGACTGCCGAACATAAATATTTTAAAAATGGATTTATTGTTTAATTACAGGCGCAGACTTTCTGTGGTCATTGAAAATCAACAAACGCCTATGAAAATTAATATCCAACTTCAAAAAAGCCTCAAGGCACACATGAAAAATGTCCTACTTCAAAACAATTTAATTTAAAACTATAAAATCATATCGAATATCTCGAATCTAAATTCAAACCGAGTTAAACTCGGGTACTCGGGTACTCGACATAACTTAGACTAAGCCAATCGCCACTTATTAGACAGAATAAACAATGCATATGTACCTATGTAGGTATGTGCTCGACACTAAAATTTAATCAAGCTGTGAAACATTATAATCGCTAATTGAGTTTCATTCCCACAGCGTTCGTTACGCAAACGCATTGCACCGGCTTCACACCAGAACAATGTAATTTGTGCCGTACTGTGGCTTGACTCATGCTTACTAACTTCATATCAAAAATTTTAGCCGCAAAATAAACCTTACGTTATTAAATATTTTAGTTCTTTCATTTTTATTTAATAGAGGAGAAAACTACGACGCTACCCTACGCTATGAGTAAATATTCTGGTGATTGGCTTAACCGCAAATGGGATTGCATTTCTTAGGCTTCCGGAATTACTTGTACATAAACTAAGGGACATATTGGATGCCAGCACAATTATTTCCCTTAATATTACTAAGACAGAGTAAAACAATATGACCTCAAAGTGTTTAATGTACATCAAGAAGCAAGAAAAATAATAAAACAGCTAAATTGAATTTTAATATTCACAAAAGCACCATTGACACAAGTTCTCTATCTACAATCATTGATAATTCAATTAGCGCAGTGTAGCGCTGCAAAAAATGGTTGTGAAATGTTGTTACGGCTAATTAAGTTTCCTTCGCCAACATTCGGTCTGTAATCCAACAACTAAAACAATGCAATTTGTGCCCGTCAGTGTGAATCGATATGATTATTATTTCAATATGTACTTTGCTTTATTTATTTACAAAGTAATACGATTATATATGTTTGTATATATTATGTGTATGGTAGAAGCGCTTGTAGCTGTGCAATTGAAATTTCAGATAATCTGAGTGACTGGGCATGGTCTCTTGTAGATTATGATCTTGTATTAATTAAACGCTAAGTACATATGTAGTCTAGTGATTAACCGCAACTAATAATTATTAAGTACATCAGTATTGCAGAGAACATGTTAAATAGTTGTTATAAGTTTATGTTCTCATATGATTGTTGTTAAACTACAATTAGCAGAAAGATATACCTAATAGGAGAATTGCAGATGACACAAAATATGTATATGATTCGATTCCAACCACTGTATTGTAACCAATAGCAATCGCATGATGATGTATGATGAGTTTATAACACATTATTAGGCCGATATAAGAAATTACTGGTACAAAATGTTGTAATTAATACAGAGTACTTGCCTCAATTAAAAGTAATTGTTATAAGTTGTTCTAAGTTAATTAAATTAATATTAGTTAATGATGACATTTTACGTATATTTAATCAAAAATGATGGGTGTACATACATACGTTTTCTAATTTTAAAATATTACGTCAAAAGTAAGACTTCAATAATATTCAATTAATGAGAATCCATTCGTAAGCTACACAAAATGTTCGCTCCGTGGAAATTCGGTTCGTTGGTTTTAAAGCAAAGTTTACAGAAACAGCAACGTCCACAACTTCTGATTAGCAGCATTTAGGAGTTGGAGAGCTCTATTTACATCGTGAAATGTCAGTGGGAGAGCAACAGTTCGCTGTTTCACATACGGAACAAAGTCACTACGCTACGGTTGGCTAAAGTTTGTACCGCGCTTGATGCGAAAGATCGTTAATACAAGAAATTAAACTAATTTTTCTGTATGTATGAATGAATGTATAATAATTGAAACTCAATTCATTAAACACCAAGTTGATGTTGAAATAACACAAACATCTTGGTACAAGTGTGAATTAAGGAAATTAAAGAACTAACTGTACATTCATTAGCATTCTTTTAAATTATGTATGTGTCTAAGGCAATTTTACATTATTATTTATGAAATGCATTTATTTACTAATGAGCAAAGGTATGATTGAATTTAAAGAAAAAAATAATAAAGCTCAATGAAAGATTAGAGCAGATAACTGGTGGACGTGCCCTTTTGTGGCCAAATTAATGTGACTCTAAACCGCACCTAGCTCCGCCCAGTGTTTGAAAGGCCTCATTGTTAAGTTGTCCTGATTTTGCAGGTGGATAAACTTAATTTAACAACAATTTATTTACAATACTTTACAGTTATACTCGTAATGTCTGCATTAACACAACTAAATTGAACTACAGGAATAAAGATAATGTCTGCGCAAATTAAATTTTCTTTTCTTTTCTTTATTTCACATTTCTATACATATAAATAGTAGGTACATGTGACCTAACAACAAAATATATTATATAAAATCATCGCTTGACTTTCTCAATTATTCCACGTTTTATTACGAACGGGGCGGCCCCCTTCAACTTAAAACGATTGATATATATAACAACAAGATCCTCACTCGTGAAGCAGTCACCTGCCGTCAAAGGCACGGAAAAACTTGTCAATTTGACACTGGGGCCACTGAACTAAGGAACTGACTGAGAGCATATTTACAGAAAGTCGACGAATCTGAACTTCCAGCATTTCGAGACATCGTAGAACGCTAGGAAATATGTTTAACTACATATTGTTGCGATTTTTTTAGCTTGCAGCTTAGACGGGCGTTTGATCTACCTGATGTACGGTCAAAATGAACACAGTCTATCTAACCTATATACAGATGATGAATTGAAAGTATATCACTAAATCTAGCTGTTTTAAATATGCTTACAACACAAGTAATAAGTTCAGCTACATTTTACATTAGGCACCTAGGCCTTGATCTATTTTTGCATCGTCTAGTTATGAAGTAAATGTTAAGCGAGTGATTTTGGCTACGTGACAACAAATACAAAGAAGCTGCTATTGGCGTGTGTCGAATGAGTAACGACGGCCTAGATTTCGATACGCATATGGTCGGAAACACAATCAAAACTCAATTCTAAGAGCAAACCATCCTCGTATCACGCAATCCTCCCGAGCCCAAACTTCCAAAATGCGATAATGGTGACGCCGATTCGCAACAACTTCGACTTCAGCGGGAGTCGCACCAACACGTAAAGTTCAATATCGCACAAAATTTACATTGATTCTCACGTAACGTTTGAACGGGGAAGGCAATTGGCGCAAATGTATACGGAGATTCGAGTTTGCTGATGCGCAACACTAATCTAATATGATTGTTTCAAACTGTAATATACTGTAAAACAAGGGCTGTTCCCACAATGTATATACATTTAAATAACTTTGCCTACAAAGTTGTGTTATACTCAAGATATGATTATTACGCATATTTATGAGTCTAATCCAAACATTATAATCTTCGGAATGTTTAATTTTGTCTACAACTTCTTATCACTACGATACAATTTAATTTACATGAAAACGTTTTCTGTATATTTGTGACGAATACTAAATTCCAAACATTTCATTTCAAACAACAAATAACGATATAAAAGCCCGCGAAGCTATAATCTGCAAAAAGATTTTAAAATTGTCAAAAAACGTACGAGTACCAAATGTCTATTACCCTGGCGTGGTCTTTGCTGGTGGATTAATGTATGGGCAAACATGTGTGAGTCACGAGTTACAAGCTGCGGGGCGGACACGGTGACGGGCCGACGGGCGACGTGTCCCAGAATAATGACCGTCAAATGAACCGTGGAAGCTGACAGGAATTGAAATGCGGCTCTGATGCAATCTGATTAAGGATTTATTAGGACTCGTACACATCTGCTTATTTGCTTATTTATCAACTAGTGTAATAACTTGGTGTAAAACAACATATGTTCCTACTCATCAAACAGTGTTATTTTCTAATGAATGTTTTACTCAGTAAAATCGTACATTTAGAAAGTAGGTATGTTAATACGATATTTTAAAAGAATTGCTTGGGTTTATCAATAAAAACTAATTTTCCTAGTTGTAATCAAAATAAATTCTACGAACTGGCTTGAATATATCATAATCTTGTGAACAATAACTATTAAAGAGGCTTCATATAGTCTACGCAAAATTTAACGCCATATCAAATCGGAAATCTACAGTTACGTAGATAGTCTGTTTTAACCCTTATAAAGAGGAGTGCGAAACGAAAGTCTTGTATAATTACGTCAGAACGATACTTCAAGTAGCTAAAGTGGATACGTTCTAGAAATGTCCGAATTATTTCCGCTTATGCAATTGCTATTGGTGTGCTTTAAATGTATATTGCCATCAATTTAATTATTTTTATTTTTTTCTTTATATAAAAATGAAAATTAAATGATCAAAATGGAATGGAATTTAAATGAATGGAAAGTGTAAATGGAATGTTCCACAAATGAATTGTATGTTATCCTCTGCCAAAACTCGTGATTACTTAAGGCTGTAAGTACTTAGTTGTATTGGAAATATCCTTAGTCATTAGTACCTACCGCTTTAATACATTGCCATTAAAGTTGATTTGTGGCCGGAAACCGTTGCCTGCCCCTACCTACAGTCACGCACAATGCATAAACATTAAAAACCTACATTTAAAACTCTGTTTGTAGAATTTTCTGTCAGTATTACAATTTTACTAAAATTGAACTAATGGAATTATAAAGTGAAGAGACCATACTAACGGATATACTATTAAAAAAGTAATCGTATCAAGTTCATTGGCATGGTGTGGCATTTGATATTCAAACACTAGAAGGTAATAAGAAGCCCGGTTATTCGAATGCAAAGTAACCGTCGATATTTAAAAACATATGAAGTTGAAGAAAATCAACAAGACAGTCAACATCTTATTAACATAAAATGGTAGATACATTTATAAACTACTATGTAGAAATAACAATGCCTGAAAACATCACTTCAATTGCTGGTACATACCTATACGCTTGTATGCTGTTCAGATTTATCGATGCGATTCAAATATGAGTGGCGTTAGAACGTCCCTCAGCTACTGTAGTACTCGTAGGTACGCATTACTCTGTCAGCTACGACGGTACAAAGGCACATTAATCGAGCTTTTGTTGCACGCAAGTCGATGCACCCTATTGTGTAATGTTCGAGCAAAATGAACGCGACTATCGATTTTAAAGGTTTTTCGCCTTTTCGTTTTAATTTTCTTTATATACGCGTTTCTATTGCAAAAACATTCAAACACATTACACGTGTTAGTGATTTCTATACGTTTCTACGAAAATCTCGACCACTAAATCAAGTCCTTCTGTGCAAATCAATAAATTTCGTATCGTAATGTTACAAAAGGCTTCTGGTTCGAGATATTTTTATGCTTTTAATAACTATGTATATTCGAATTTATTTATCAAATGAAGGACAACGACAGCAATAAATTAACATTTTCGATCAAACCGGGCTCGTTATAAAACGATTCCTGAAGAAACTTGATGAGATCTGGTGAAAAAATCGCAAACCTGGTTTGCAGGCAGGCAAACGCAAATTGCTAGGGGCACAAGGACCCTCAGGGTGCATCCGGTAACCATATTATCCATATTCTACGTACGACGTGCGGCTCTCAGAACATGCATGTCTGCGAATAATGATGCGATCTTATCTCGGGTTATTCCCTTTTAGCTTAAAATATTATTAGGAAATAAATGTTTTCATACCGAAATAAACATTCTGGTCCTAATTTACTCATATAGTGCAATTTTTTGGAAAGTGATTGAGTATTACGCTATTTAAACCCCCTGCATAGCTTCCCCTGCAACTGCGAGAAGCCAAAAGGACAGTCCGGCAGGGTACAATTACAAACAAAACTGGAGCTGTACCACCTAGTCACATCTCCTATAGTAGATTAAATAAACTTTATTTCATATTAACTACAATAAATTAACTATTACAAAAATATATTGTCACCTTGTTAAATTTCATTCGAAAGGAGATTCAGACAGGCGTGATGGCTGCTAGCCCGTCTTTCTTTCTCTCCTACCCCCAGAAGTAGCATAGAGGAGCATATTCAATGTCACTTGCAATTGTTTAACAAGGTAGCAAAAAAGTTTGGTGTTTCTTTAAACATATAGTTTCGTTAACTAATACTAAGATGCTTGATTTTTATATGATTCTGACCAATATTTCGTGAACATTATAGTTTTAACGATATATTCATAACTGTTACTGCTGAAAAATAAACCCACGAATATAATGTAATTAATATAAGATAATGAAACGGCGACATAATATACTTAATTCGATACGTAACATAATAATGTTTGCGTAGCAGAATTATAATTGACATGGGGTTGAGGCGTCGAATATGAATGGATGCGCGATATTTACTGTAAACGCGATCATCCTTTCATGAATAATTTATTCGGAGCGTCGTCGACAGTTAGGTGAGCGCTGTAATTATGTAGGAGCTGTCGAAGTATAATTACAGAGGCGGCGATACAGTGTATAAAGATAGGCCCGAGTGCGATATTTGATATCGCAGAAAACATGCAAATGAAAGGATCAGGGTTTACAGCCCCGAGCGGAGGCGCGCCGCCACTATCATCCACATACATGTGTCGTGGACCACACTGATCTGCGTGTTTATATGTATATGTATTAAACACCTATTCTAATTTCTTAATCGCCTTTAAGCTTTATTTCTGTGAAATGAGAATAGGTGTGTTCTAGGCGCTTATTACGTATTTTTTTAACATAAAAGTTTATCGTGTGAAAGAATGTTATCACGTTATAAACTGAGATTTTCAGCATTTTAGAAGAATCATTATGTGATATATGTTGAAAGACTTTCATAGGCATGAAATATTGTGACTTTTATTAATAATATTATATTACATATTTATTTATTTACTTTCAATATAAGCCCTTAGGTACCATTGCTCGCCCAGAAATATTTCACTCAAACTCGATTCACTTTAATATTTATGATATTAAACTTTTTCATGAACTGAAAGGCCAATTCCCAGAACCGAGTATCTTGCAATAAAATATCTTATACCCAAAACAACTTTATCGGAATGATCAATTTAGTCTACCTAAGAGATAAAATTATCTTATATAGTAGATATGAGAAGAGGCAGTGATATTTAAATATTATGTAAGAGAAACTATCATCTGCGGGGACTGACTCCAACCAGAAACAAATGAGAAACTTATATCTCACTGTATTAAAGTTAAGATTGTATAAACCACAGAAATCCAAAGTGACCATAGATGATTAATTAAGATTAATATGGCACAGGCATATAACATAAGAACTACTGGGTAAAACTTCAATTAAATTTAGCAAAAAGTATACTACAATAAAATAACCACCAGATATTAAGTGAAACAAAATCTCTACCTATACATGTGTATTCTTCTACACTGCGGTGGATATTGCGTGAGACAATGATGCTTCAAATGTTAAAACGTGTAAGTTTAGGGTTGAATGCTATTTCTAACCGCTTAAAACAATTTATTCGATAAATATAGATAGACGACAGGGTATTTTTGGTGTTCGCGTAGGCATATTATAATTGTTCCAAGAGGAAAGTGACGGCATTAGCGGGCTCCAAATTAAATTATTAATATGAATTGAATGTTTAATCTATTAAAATAACAACCAGCAAAATGCTTGAGGTCAATTAATATTTACAACACTTATTTAGGTGAAATCGGAAAGTATAGTACCTGTATATGTAATAAACCACATCGACACCTCTTCCTAGTTCTCGTGTAACCACAGTTCATCTAATGTACGATTACGTGAATAAGAAACATTGGCCAGTTCACACCGTTCATAAATGTTGGAATACATTTTTATAGACCCATATTTTGTAGTGTACACTAAGTTAGCCTCAATTTTTTAACCCTCCTCTATAGGGTTAGGCAAAACAGTTATTGTTTTGTGCACTTTACGTTGTTTTCAATTACGTTTTCTTTTGTTGTTGTTGTTGTTGTTGGAAGAATAGCTGACGAATGAAATGTAGCTATATGTTTTTACTTACTTATATGTTATATCTTGTAAGTGGTACTCACGGTATATATTATGCAGTTTAGATACACTACGCACTAAATCAACTTCCACAACCCTCCTCACAAGCCTCAGGTGCGGATAAGCACCAGTCACATTGTAATTAGTTCAAATAATATGATGTAGAGAAACAGTTCCCGTGCTTCATAGGTAACAATCATTAAGCCTCTGCTGAGGCCTTAAAGGCGATTTAAAAATATTAAAAGACTATCGATGTTTCGATTTACATATTATATTCAATAACATTTATGAATCATTAAGACCATATTACATTCAGCGGGCTTTATTTAATGCGCACTGATCTATATTCATCGCCAGTCAGCCGTGAAGCTTTACATTTTGATACAGCAAAATTAATCTTTATCGTAATGAAACCAGTCCCGGCCATATTCATTTTCCTTTATATAACATAAGCTCCTATATAAGTTACCTGAATATTAGAGAAATAGTAGTAACACGCAATGAATCGTAAATTATAATGAAATGAAATAAATAAATATGCATATCATTCAATATTAGTTAATCAGATATAGTATTTTTGCTTGATACTAATTTTAAGTTTATTATAAAGCGCTTAAAATTATATCTTATAATCTAGCTTAGCACACGTACACGTAGTAACACGTGCGTTACTGTAACTAGTGAACAAAAAATAAATAGCTATTTAATAATCATTAGATAATCAAAACATCTTTAGTATCACAAAAAATCATAATCTCAATACTTCTTCATATCAATATTTAGTTGTACATATTTAACGTAGCTGCCAACTATAGATACATGAAGTGGACCTCTTACTGACCTTTGAATTTGACTTCAGACGAACCAATTCACATCGGTAAACATGGATAAAAATGTAATACTCAAAATATTGGCACTCAAAATAGAAATTGTATTTCTCTTATGAAATCCAAACCAATGCCATTGTCGACTTTTGTTTTGCACTAGACAACAATCAGTAAAAGTATAAAACACGAAGTGAAAATCTTAAAGATAGTGTTTTTAGTAAGGAATTTTAAAGCATCCTCGGCAAAAGTGCACTGTAAAATTTTCCATTAAGGAAAGCAAGCGACAAAAATAGCCCAGTGACTACCCCAGAGCCCGATCTAAAGTTAACCTTCTTTTTAATAGCTATTTCTTTATGTAAATATTAATTTGCAAAAAGTGTTCTATTCGTTCACTGCACAACTATGTAAAGTAAGAAACTTGTTAAATGAGAGCGTTAAAAATGTAAAGAGAAATCTACCGTTGTTTATAAATTTACTATAAACTATGAAAATGTGAACTGGTTGCGTAATGAATTATTTTATCGACAAAATCAAAATATTCGAAGTAATGTGAAAAAATAAAAAACAAATTACTAACTGTATATATTTTCCTATTGTATTGTCCTATTCCTGTTTATATTATGTAATTTTTCTGTAATGGATCACCTACTATAAATTCTACTATTACTAATATTATTTTTATTATTATAGTTGAGGACATCGGGGAACGGTTCACTACTCGTATATTCGTAGAACTATTACATTTGTTCTCTATTCCCTAAACTCTTTTTAATCTGTTTATGTTACTTGTTACTTGTATATATAAATTTAAAAATAAACATCATATGCAAATCAACAATTTATGCTTAATGCCGTTAATACATTTAAATATAATTCTTTATGCATTAATTAACAAGGTTGTTATCGCGACAAGTAACTTATTACGACGTAGGTCTTTTGATGACATCAAAGCTATCAAGTAGGTCACGCAAGTAACTTAATTGCAAGTACAATGCAATAACCGTTCACCGGTTTGTTATTATTCCTTAGATCGTAAAGGAATTCGTGTTAATAATCACGAGTAATATCAGTATATTGCGAGGCGAAGCACGATTCACGTTACAGGTATAGAGAACCTCCGATGCTTAACCTAACCGCTTTACGCTAGCTCTAAAATTTATATACACTCAAATATATAATATAAATTATATGTACCATATTATAATAGTACTTTTTCAGTTCAGTACTACCCCTGGTGGTTTAGTCATTGAAACAATAACATTACAAAATATCATAACATTACATAATTTCTTACGGCTAAGGTTGAGCTCCGATGTCCGAAATGTCGAAGTTTGCCGGAATTCGTCACGTACTAGTATCTCAGATGATATGTA
>DWGJ01002488.1:0-15606 GCA_018246895.1 Aspitha aspitha aspitha | reverse complement strand
ACGGGTATAAAACAGTATTTCTCCACTATTTAATGGATGTTATTTTACATATAAACCTTTCTCTTCAATCACTCTATGCATTAAAAAAAACCGCATCAAAATCCGTTGTGTCGTTTTAAAGATTTATGCATACATATGGACATAGGGATATATGGACAGAGAAAGCGACTTTGTTTTATACTTTGTAATGATGTTAAAACAGCGTTTCGCCGCGACCTGGCTTTATAGGTAGCATACATACTCGTATGTATATGCATCCCTTGACGTACCCCAAATATTTTATTGTAAGAATAATATAAATAGCCATGGTCGTATAACATAACATGAAATTTATGTTTTAATTTACCTATACGGATGCGTCTAAAATTAATCCTAAATATTACTTTTTTCATACTTCTCTAATGAAATGTAACAGTGTTGGCAGTCGTAGGCGGTATTTTCAAATACACATTGTATTGCCACTCTCGGGAGCTTAACCATGTTTACTTTAAGTAAGCGCAATGCATATATGGATTCGAGGTCATGTGTGGATTTTGTTTTTTTTTAAATCAAAATAAAGTCAGGATTCAAGATTATCTATATTATAAAACAAAGTCCCTAGTCTGTATGTGAGCGATTTTGTCATAATCTACTGCACGGATATTTGTACGGTTTTTACTGAACGACAGTGCAACTCTTGAGGAAGGTTTTAGTATATAGTACTATAGGGTTTTAAGGGTTTTAAGGAAATTGACTGAAATATAACAATTACTGTTGAAGAGAACGAGTGGTTGTAAAAATCTCGCCTACTGGGAGCTTTACTCGCTCCTTTTTATACTAGAAGTCTCGAGGGGTCGTTATTTACGCGGGAAAAACTTTGTGACACACTGATTTCCACACGGGCGGATCCGCGTGCACGGCTAGTTAAGTATAAAATTTTGTTATGAATTACGTACTTGTAAATAATTTTATTCCCTATTATCTTACTGAGCTTTCATCTAAATTCTTTGTAAGCCCATCGGTTCGCGTTGTTAGTATAATACATACTTAAAAAGAATCAGAATATTAGGAATAAGAAAGGTCTACTTTTACGGAATCACTTTTGTTCATTATCCGTATAAGTATAAAGTTAAAGGTAAATTGAGATAAATCGAAACCTTACCATAACCTATTTATAATAACATTCTATGAATGAAGTGGATGAATTTTTGATAGATGCTCGATAGCTCGCTCTTTGTAAACCCTTAGGTTACTACAAAGAATAAATAAACAACATTAATACTCGTTAATCTTAAATTTTTTTAAACACAGTTGCTTTATATTAATATTATATACCTACCTATTTTAAAGTTACAATAAAATAATTTTTTACCTTAAAAGGTCCAAGCCGCTTTACGACGGGAACAATGTTTTATATATCCAGAAACAGCTACTTTCAAAACTTAAATGAAATTCAGTAAATTAAGGTTATTATAATAATTATAATGCAATTAGTTATCACAATTGAATTTTAATCAAAACCAATGGAAGCTACGGTAACAAAAGAAAATTACAGCTCGGCTATTATTAATCACCGTTATAGTTATATAATTTTCATTTGTTTTTAGTTTAGTCAAGCGATCATTAAGTGGTGGAGAGGAGACCAGTCTTATGCCGATCTCTGGGACAAAAGTGTGTTTAATTCACAGCTTACAAAAAATATTTAGGTCTGATGTGGTGTGATTGATTTTAGAATGTATGTAGAATTATAATATTTGTTATACATCAGATTTAATTACATTTACTTTATTTGTAGAACTTTTTTAGAAATTAAACACAATAGGTGATAAGGGTGAAGAAACTCATAATATGATGTAATTTATTTATCGTAATCTGTCACGGGACGTAAAAGACAATAGATAGTAGTAGAAATTGAAATAAAATTTTTAATATCCATTAATCACTAATTTATCACAGACACCTATTTGTGTCTCTCTACTCTTTAAAAGAATTTAGACAGATACATTCCTGGGAAACGTGGCAGAATGTTAGAAAAGAAGAATATCAATAGGAGGTACCTTGGTGCACTGCCTTGATTTAGAATTCATCATAACGTTGGTTTTATTTCCGTTGTTCCTTAGTACTGCGGTTTTTTACGAGTTTGAGGGTTAAAATTTTGCTTTAAGACTAAAATAGATTTGGCGGGAAAAGGGAGAAGCAACTTTTTAAACAGTATCTGCTGGACAACGTTCGGGAATATAACGTGTGTAGCCTGAATATCATTTTACCATCATGGGTGAACAGCGTATAAGACATTACCTACGACTTTCACAACCAATTAGGCGCAACGGTCGCCATCCAGATCTACGGCGCATAGAGCACCGTGTTTGACTCCCGGCCGGGCAGATATCTGGACAATAAATTTAGTTATCACTACTGAGTCTCGTCTGTGTGTGCTCGCGCCGTCTGTACGAGTCCGTAGCAACCACAGCATAGAAAATCCTAACGCGAGCTACGCGTGTGAAGTTATTTATTATGCAAAACGTTTGGTACTATGTTTTGAGAGGCAGCGTCTAATTTAAAAATTGGCGTGAAACTAATGGATTTTAAATTAATAACGAACGCGTTTCATTGTTTTACGAAGTTAAATCTTTGCCATTTTTGGCTATTATTGACTTTAAATACATTTTGTTAGGTATTCTTGTTAACATTTCAAAACTTTCACTATAGAAAGCATCTACAATTTTTTTTTATCTGCAACTATATAAAAATTTAACTTTATTTTCAATGCATTTTTAATTTGTAATAACCCTTCGTTTCCGTACACTTAAAAAGTGTTACAATCGAAAATTACAGTTGAACGAGTTTCAATTAATATGTACTTAAATAATTATTATCAATAATATGATAACCAGTTTGATAAATCATAAAAAAATTCAATATAACAGTCATAGTTAGGTAATTTTCGTCAAAAAATATATTGGAGACAGCAGAACTACTAGCAATAGAAGATATTATATGTATACTAATAATACAAGAAACAGATAATTAATAACTATTATTATCACTAGAGAGCTATTTGAAAAATATCTTCGCAACAAGATAGTGAAGATTTTAATTCATATTTTAATGCAAGACACGAAATTGTTGTACAAAAACACTTGATTTTGATAATATTTTCCAACTTAAAATTCTATCTTTTTAACTGAAACCACTATCTACACATTTTCAATACTCATGTAGTCCCTACGGTTCGTCAATTACGTATGATACATTACTAAGCTTATTTAATTTAGTAAATGAAAAAGATATTAGTTTGATTTGAAAATACAAATCTTTATATTAAACCCCAAAATAACAATAAATTTCAGTTATAGCATTATTAAACTTCTTATAGCCAGCATAACAAGATAGGAATTCAACCAACTATTCGAAGAATTTGTTTGTTTATTATTGCTAACCAAATCGAATACTCACGCCCTGGATAAATTTTCGCTTAATAACAGTCCATGTCACTCGATAAGAATTTCACTGCATCGATACTTATTCCACTGTCAATTTGTTTACTAATCACTCGCACTTTACATAGAAAACATTCGACATTTCATAAAATAACCTGACAAGTGTCATCCCCGCGCGCGGAATACGTCAAATCGCATACGGCCACAAACGCGACTGAAGTGTATCACGGGCGAACGATACCATACCGCGTCTTTCGAAAATTGCGCCATCTCCGTAACCACACTCACACAAATTTAACAACACAAAAACAGTTTAAGCGCACTTCATGCCCTAACACCTCCCCGAAACCTCGTCATCTCAAAACTAGATAATGTTTACGTCGCGAAATGCCGACACCCAAACGACCGGAAGTCGAAGCGAAGCAAACGCGACAACTATGTAAAATATTGCAGGATCGCGATCGCATTGTTGACATTCCCGAATAAAAATCAACAATATCTTACTTTATTTGTATGAAAATCGCATTAAAATTATTTTTACTTACCTATTACGGAGTCCGAAAGAGTGGTGAAGGGTCGAATTTTGATGAAATGTAACTTCCAAGAGTAAATTTAAAGAATATACTCTTATTGGTATGCGAAGAATGGCACAAAGAATCTCGACAACGCACGCGACGAATGCGCACCTCGTTTGCGCATATGCTGACACAACTTCACGGACGTTCCTCCCCTTGCCCCGCGCACACCCGGTTTACTATATTTGTGTGCATAGCTAGAGTGGTCAAACGTGAAATTTTGTACATGAATACACTCACACTTATACACTTTTTATACCTGCGTAGTTCCCTTTTGTCGCCATCTTTGTTTCGACAGAGAGCAAGCGTTTTCTGGTTGTGAAAGACAAATAAAACATTGTGCGCCATCTAGCAGAAGTCTAATTTAAGTTTATGCAGCCACAAGATGGCGCTTAAAGTGAGTACAAATATTTGTTAAATATGCTTTTGCTATGAAATAATAAAAAATTGGCTATTGATATGATTGACTTATAATATCGATTATTGAAGTTATTATAATTTTATATTGAGATTTTACGAATATTTACTACATATACGAGAATATTTACTACATAGTAGTAACAAATGAAATACCTATGAAATGATACCATTAACTTTTAATATCAACCGTTAATATGACTCCAATGATGTCGTCAACTATGTACCGATTAGTTTGTATTTTTTTCAAGAAATTGTTTGAAAATCAATTAAAAGCAAATATTACATTCTAATATTTTTATTCATAACTCCATCCTGCAAATAATCTATTACACAGGTCAAGTAATAACGAACAATAGTAAATTTAATATTTTGCATATAAATACGAATAAGTGTGGGTACATAAAAAATACCTAAGAAGGAATAAGTTACATTTAAAAATGTTTTTAAGTTATATACTTACAATAAATCCTTCTTATGAATCGTTACTATGGCTAGGTAGCTACATATATATGTATATCGTTGCGAATCATTACCTTACTATTTATAAATGTCTTGAGGTTTAATTTCAGTTTTTTCTGGAATACTTACTTATTTATTTTATAAAGACTTATACTCTTATATTTCACTCATTTAAATTTTTAATACAATATTGTGTTCATTTCATATGTGTGACTAGCTTTGCACTGGACACGAAAATAGGTATTCCATTATTTAGGATGAACAATAAAACTTTTAGTTTGCAGCTTTTGTACAGATTAAGGATTTGTTATTTTTTCATTTTTAGGTATTCTAACAACAATGAAAACTTCAACTTTTAAGTCTTAATTGTGAATAACTTCGCCTCAAACAGAATTATTAAAAAAAAATTACAGCTACAAATTTGTTTATTACAAGAACTCTTTCTTTAAATATCATAATCAGTTGCATAAAAATGTCACACTAAATAAGAACTAGATAATATTTTAATTAAATAAGTACCTATACCTACCTATGTAAATACATTACATCACAAACAATAATTCTTAAAAGTTATTCATTAATATGATACAAAAATTCAAAAGTTAATCCTATTCTAGATATCACACAAACATTGGTGGTATAAAGAAACTGTAATTAGCAAACTTGTGCGTAAAAAGGTTTTAACTCCATATAGAACAAAATTATAGTAATGACGCTCATTTTGCTATTAGTGCATAAAAAAATGTATGGAACAATCTTAAGAAGGAGAATACGGATTATATATTAAGGTTCAATCCTAAAATACTATAGATATATGTTGGTAACGTATATTCGTCGATAGCTATATGACTATTTTATTATAAATTCTATTGCATACACAACATGTATAAAACAGAATTACCTAAGGATATTCCCTACTTCATGTTATCTTACGCTAATTTGATAATCATTAACAATTTTTAAACTAGGTTATTTTATAACAAACTATTTAACAACAAATTCATTAAATTCAAAATAATTTTATTATTAAGTATAACAGTCGCATTTTTTGTATGTATTGGCTCGTACAAAGAAATGCTTGACTGGTCATATAACAATGGTAATAATAATGATAATAACAAAAGTAATTACACAATAAGTATATAAATGTTTATATTGTAACAATGACAAAGAAATATACGAGTTTCATTACTACGAGAAAAAGTAAACAAATCAAATCGTTACGATGTTAACAAATGAAATCGTTACAAGAGCTTCTGGTTTACTCGGTAAGCAATTATAGTGGCAAGACCTTTATAGATGTTTTAACTTATTGTTAGTTCTTTTTAGCGATATGTATGTAAGTACCTACCTACTTATTTGTTTATTATCTCAATACGCGTGAAACGTAGGTAGGTACTTATAGATGTGAACTTAAAAATTGTAGGAAATCATTGACTGTAAGAAATTAGCTTGAGATCAGTAACTTGGGTCATCCTTAAAAAAATTGTAAAGGTTATTTACACAAATCCATTTGATAACAGTTTTAGAAAATATTTAACAACATTACGATTATTAATATAAACTACAATTAAAATCTTACACACAGTAACCGTAACTAAAGATAAAATTGTCTATAAATTTCATAATAATCTTCTGATAATACTGAACTTTATTATGATAAATAGCGTCAAATTACCCGAAGGAAAAATATCGTATATATAATTTCTAAATGATTGTATATAGTTATATATTGATGTAAGTGATTGTACATAATCGAATACATTAAGCCATTTTGTTGCATCCAACTTTTTATAATTTTTGTATAATACGATTTTTATACAATTATGTACAATCATGTAGAAAATATAGGATTTTTATAGAATACGTAATTTGTATACAATTATGTTAAATTATATACGTCTATGTACAATTACATACAATTATATAGAAATTACATATATTTCGTAGAGAAATATATACAGTTCATATAAAAATTATATGTATATCTACATGATTTTATATAGATGTACATAATTGTACATTAACGTGTGTCATTTTTTCTATCCAATTGTATATAAGTAGTATATATTTTTATACGATTATATACAATATTTTTTCATCGGGTATGTATTTCCTTTTCACAATACCTAGGAATTCATTTGTAGATTAAACTGGTGGGATATGTTTTATATAAAACAGAAATCTAATTTGATATTAACAATTTGGTCCATTTAACTTGGAAATGTATTAAAGAGTTGTTATATTATTATTATTGGTTGTACTTGATCGATCAATGATAGCATACGTTGCTTATTTTATTATCAGTGCTTTTTTGTTAATTCTCACGTAAATATACACCCATGTAGTGTAGGGAAGGACAGGTCTATTATTATTTACAGTATCTGACTTCATAATTGAATGCTGATATACATAGGTATTATGTTTTTGTGCCATTCTAATGTCGGTGGTCTTTAAAAGTACGAGCAGTACCACTCACCTACTACCTACTTTAGTCCGGAGATATCAATTATTGCAATTAATAGGGAATAATGAAAATGATGGAATTTTGAAATACTGTGTAAAATCAGAAGTTCAGTGAGTGAGAAAACAAATTGAGTACAACTCTGTTTTACCGCAACCGCAACCACTTCTCTCTAGCCATAGCTTGAAAAGACTATCAACTTGCTGTAATGTGGTATAGTACAGATTGCTCGTCGTGACTGTCTTTAGTAATTTTTTCAGCCGCTTTCGTTAATGACAACACTCGAAACCGACTATTTAAAAGCTGCCTTTGGCACGGAAACGATGCCCAACACTTTCCAACAAGAAAACCTATCGAATTATATCTTAAGAATTGATTCATGTCCAGTTATTATCTTGCGAAATATTCCCAATATACGTTCCCATTCCTAAACAATTGGACAAAAATTATCTATGTATTCCCTTGCATTTTTTCAATCATATATATACATACAAGATATATATGATCAAACAACGCATTCGAAACCTTTGTTGTGTTATGAGAGATTCTATCATTTGTAACTGAGGATGTATAGTTTGTCCTAATTTTCAAGCAGATGCATAGTGTAATAATCAATTTTCCTTAATATGTACAGGACAAATTACTTGTACTTCATGCAACGGAAGATCTCGAACCACGATGGCATGAAATGCCATGTTTGTTATTGCGAGGATATATTCACACACCGAGAACCACGTAAAAGCTGAAATAACAAATAATTAAACATTTTTTAATTCGCAATATTGTGACATGAGCCTAACAAATTGCAAGAAAGACTGAAGAATATTTAATTTGGAGATTGAATCCTTAGATAAATCTTGTGCTTATTTACAACAAAGAAATGACATTCAAAAATGATAATGAATGTGAACTTTAAATTTTTTACCTAAAGGCCGGCAAAATAATCGATGTGTTAGGAAGAATACGATGAGGCCCATCGTGGCGGCAATGGCTATGCAGAAAAGTATCCAAACCAGCTTATTGGTCCTTACTGGTTCCACAGTGTCACTGGCTATACAGCCCACTCGCGCGCGGCACAACATATGCAGGAGAGCAGCCATCATAAATCCTATGAATATCTTTTCATGTACAACTGTAAATTTCGTTATTTTGTTAAAACCATAGCATAGCAGCGTGGCATACTTAAGACAGTGCTAGAAACATAAAAAAGAAATCAGTTAAATATTTGTAGGTACCTATTGTCACATTCCCTTGGTACGTGCGAGATTTTGTTTTTTTACAAAAATTTGGATGTATTTCAAATGTAGTAAATGTTAGCCAAAGGAACTTGCCACGTTGTTTTACAAACAAACCCTTAGCGAAAAATGTGGTATTTGCTAATTTCTGATATATTTTAATTACGCACCTGATGTTACAATATACTTACAATAGTTCTCTCTGTTGGAAACATATGTCACTCCAGTAAGAGCAAAAAGTTCTAATAAGTTTAGCCAGTAGCAAGCTTCACCTAATTTTATGGCTTGATTACGAGCCTGAAAAATAAAAGTTACCAATATAGTTATCATCCGTAAAAGTGGTATTGTCAGCCAAGAAGCCAGCCAGAGATTTTTTTAAGTGATATTTCATAACACTTTCATAAAAAAAGGTACTGTTAAAAAAAACGAGATGTTTCACACCTTTTCTTCCGTGATATGTAAAGTACGCTCATTATGGTATTTGTAATAAACTGAACCTATTAATAGTCTTGGTCCTAAGTGGTAAGCGATGCATATCCTCCAAATGTATCTCTGCGGGCTGATCCCGGTAATTGCACTTATTGATGGCACTACGTTATATACCTGCAAATAATATCAATATATAATCGGGACGTTTTGATGTTCAAAAACAGTTCAACTTTACTGTATTTTCTCATGTACATAATAATTTTTTTAAATAGTCCTCCTTGTACAAAACAATTGAAGTTATAGTAGACTTAAGTCTTAGGTATGTAATACTTCCTCAGTGTTTGTAGGATGCGAACTGTCGTAAGTGATTATTTGATTTGTATTATCTGCTACTGTTTCTAGTGGCTTCAACCGGAAGAAGTTGAAAGTTGGAAATTTTCGTCCTCTCCCCAATAATAAAAAAGATTTTTGCGAAGTTTGGACCTGGAGAAGTGTCGCGGTAGGGATGAATAGTTTCCAGATTATAAGCTTGTAATAACTAATAGATTTACTATCATTATTACGGCTACATGTTGAAGTAATAATGTACTTACTCTACAGTGCGTTTCATGTATATCATCTGATTGGAATATAGACGCCGTCACATAACAGAAAACTAATGCACCTAGAGGAAGCCATAGCGCAGCTAAGCATATTTCTCTTAGTGCACATGTCCATAGTAATCCCTAAAAAAGTTATGAGTTGTTATATTACACAATATTTATTCAATCGCACGTGGCTTTATAGGGTATACTACCTTATATTCCAAAGTTTTTACTGATCTTTTAAATTTGTTTGGGCTATTACTAACATCACGGTCATGCAAATTTGGCGACGACTGTACTTGTGCGTCATTTAACATTTTATGTGTCACTCTTCACTTTAGTCTATTAGTTACAAGAATATCTTAAATCATGTTAACTTTTAGATACACGTTGTAATGGAGTGTATGATCACATTATCGTAATGAATGTTTGTCGTAGAATCAAAAGAAAATCACTTTATGTAATTGTAACCAATTATTTTGTATGGTTATATCACAAATACATGTTTAAATATACGTTTGTGCTATTTAGTGCTAGTTGTATTGGGTTTTTGTACAGTCATGAAATATGTGTAGATGATCAGAGGTGTGGATTGAGTGAAGTAATTCGGACTTGCGCATTGAACTCTACCCTGTGAAAATTCTATACTTAGTGTACTACGGGCTCCCACTGAACCTTGCTGATCGTCCACTGTTATTATAAGAATTAATTTTATGATACATAGAACTTTTAAGTAGGTGTATCGTAATTTTTAAATATGCTTAAATTACGTTCTTTTTCAAATGTCTACTTTTAAAAATATAATCTATATCAAAATATAACTTTTTTGCATATGTATGTTCTAATTGTAAAATAGTATATTGTTATGTATATAAGAAAAAAATTATCTAGATAAAGAGATTTATGAAATACCGATTCCAGAACGAAAAAAGCACATTTACATTGTAAATATAAGTAAGTATAAGTGCTTAATATCTCGTACCTTGCAAAGTTCTTTCTTCTACACTTAGTTTATTACTTGTTAGACTAATTATGGAATAAATGACTCATTTCTAAAGTACAAAACAAAAAATGTTATTTTTAATATTTATAGACTTTAAAAAGCTGTCACAGTTATGCGCGAAAACTAACAGCTATTGTCATTGATTTAATTGTCAAGCAGACAGCTTTGGACATTTAGTATTAGAAAAATAAAACGATAAATGACCTGATAATAAATAAATAGTATGCATATATGATATTTAACCTTATCATAATATTACTAAAATGTTGTTCTTGAAGCTATTATGTTTAATCAATTTGTGTATCATTGATGTTTCACATGCTTCAACTCATTGGATAGTTACTGAAAGCGGTCTCATTCAACCCAGGGTACGAACGCGGAATAGCGGTTACGGTTTCAAGTAAAAAGTATAAACAATATCTCTTTATTGAATACCAATTTTTCAGCTCGATTCTCCATTTGAAATAGCCCGGCCATATGATCTTCTCTCGTTCTTAAATCAGGAAAATCACTGGGAAGATATTATAAATTTATATCATGAGCTTTCTGAAAGGCAAACTGTGTTGTCAAAATTGTGGACTGACTTGAATCAGGAAACGGATGTTGGTACACATATTTTAGCAGACAAACATTGTATGGATGTAGGTCTGCTTAGCACTATAGATTGGTACTCAGCTTTTTTAGATGATGGTAGTTCCAAAGATATAGCAAATTACGAATTCTTACTTCACAATCCTTATTATGGGCCTGACAAGAATGTGCCTGATTGTAAGAAGATATCCTCATTAACATTTAGCATGTTTGCCTTTGACCACTTAGAGGTGAGTGTTTGATGATATTACAGTATTACATTCCAGTTTTATTTTATGTATTCAGTATAAAATAAAAAAAAACATGTGACAAGTTATTTCATTAAGTAATTAATTTACTCAAATATATCTATCTAATAGTGAGTGGTTACCATTGTTGCAAGTGATGGACTGCCAGCTTTTAGACTAGTCTATTATTATTCTGCTTTTCATACAATAAAACTTTGAATGATAGCAGAGATAATTGAAGTAGTATTGTTGCCACGGAAACATTCAAAAGAGTGTTCTGTTTTAGGGTGTTGTGAAAATCATATTCTATCTAATGTGTAGCAAGTTTATAAATGTGTGGGTCAGTGGTGTTAAGTCCAGAGGAAATCCTCCACAATACCTAGCTGTAGATACTGTTATGTAGGAGAGACTCATTAAAGAAACTAATAACACATCTGGCCCTGAACCCGTATTAAATATATACAGCTTTTGATGTTCTATATAATTTGTGTTGAAACTTTAGCATTAATCAAAAGAATTTAGGTATACACTGTATCAAATGCAAATCACATACTTATTAGATTTATGCAGATTATTGTCAAACAGGCTCACTTGAGAAGTATTATGTACAGACTGATAGATTTCAATTCAATTCAATTCAAATCATTTTATTCATTATAAGGTATATACATACACTCAATGAAATTGTGTCTGACTTAATAAATCAATTGGAATATGTTATGTACATAAAATTGATCCACATCATGGGTAGATTGATTATAAATGTCAATGTTTTATACTTAATACACATTGACAATAATTAGCTGAAGCTTTCTGATTTAATTGTAACACTAAAGGTACAACAGAATACATTTATTGACTTTGAAATATTTTCTCACTTTCCAGAGTGTAATGAATAGAGTAAATCTTTCTGTTAATCCGGAGCTGGCTCTGCCGGAAAAAATATCACCTATAATGAATGCGGACCAATATGGTCATTGGGTATCAGGTATACTGAAACGAAATAGTTCATCGTGGCTTCACTACAACATGGCATCATTATATT
Organism: Aspitha aspitha aspitha; assembly: GCA_018246895.1. NCBI lineage: Eukaryota > Metazoa > Arthropoda > Insecta > Lepidoptera > Hesperiidae > Aspitha > Aspitha aspitha. The sequence continues at coordinate 3,155 of DWGJ01002488.1, read as the reverse complement.
GGCGTATCAAAGGCAATGCGCCTAAAGCAATCGAATGCTGCAGAAGGGCACTTCACTATGCTCCAAGGTGTGATGAAAGACATGTCAATTAAAACAATTTTATGAATGTAGTTGGCCATGAGTGGTGCTGGCAATAACAACACTGTTAGCTTAGTTCCAGAATTCATTATTACTCTTAAGGAATTCAAATGATTTATCGTGATATTGTACATGGTTAAAAAACTGGTTAAATGCTTGACCCAATCCACATCAGATGTTTGTGTATTGTAAAAACTTCTTGGAACTAGCATTATAACATTTTTCATTTGAAAACAAACTTTATCTTCTATATTATATGTACAAACTGTAATGTGACCGAGTAACTGATAACAGCTAAACAGGGACAATCCAAGTTTTGCACATAGATTCTTGTTATTGTGTAAATGAGTATTTGTATAGGGGTAATATAGAGTTGAAAGATTTTAAGACAATTTGTTGGTTTTAATGTTTTAGATTTACATTCTTGGTTAGTAAAATAAATTATTACATTTACTGATTCTTGGAAATTCAGTATCGGTGCAAGCAAAGGCACGGCCCAAGACTAGTCTTAGAATAAAGATTATATAGTAGTAAATTTTACTCTTTAAAATTACAGGCGCTACAAAGACGTACCATTACTAAGCTTGGGGATTATCTTACATCGAAGTCGAGCCACAGAAGATGCAATAATACTTTTTAATGCAGCTGTTGACCATGATCCTAACTACTATTTAAATCATTTCATGCTTGCTAATGCCTATGCAGTCTATGGTGATTTTAATAGTTCAATACATCATATTGATAAATCTGTGCAAATAAATCCTACTATGGATTTAACTGTGAAACATAATAATGCAATCAAATGTTATGCAAAGATAATTAAAAGATTAGATGATATAAAAGAGTAAGTAAACAAAATATACATAAATAGTAAATTAGTGTTGATTGGTGAATGCAACAAATGGATGTTGACAATTGAAAAGTTTTAGAAAATTAAATGGTAATTACTTTTAGGACTTTAGGTCAACTTCGTCAAGAACTTAAAGAATACAGTGAGAAGGAGACACATTGGTTAAAAGCTCAGGGTGCTTTTTTAAAGACAATGAAACACAGTGGAAACTTTGGTAATACTGGTATTTATTATAATTTTTATGATAAGGTTAGAGCACACTGTAAGCATTTCAATTCCATAGATATTAACGAAAAGGAAGTGTTTTTATTGTATAAGTAACCAGTAGTAGCTTAACTATTATATTACAGATTACAGAAGCATGGAAAAAAGTTGTCAGAAAATATCAGAACTCACTGGTTTCGATATAAAAACCTTACAGAGCCATGGAGATAAGAATGCTTTGATCAAGTACTTTTTAGATGGCCCCATGCATAAAAAGGAATGGTTGGAAATGAAAGGAGTTCATGCAATTGAATCACTATATAATCTTCAAAATCTCATAAGGCATATAGCAAAGCATACAAATTCTGCATCTGATTTTATTATACATCTGGATCCTTTGAAAGCAAGAACAGTGATAGACAGTGATGCAAATGATATTATCTTGGCCATTGATGCTGATAAAAATGATGGTAAAATGTTTGCATTATTTTTATGTTGATTCACTCAAATTAGTGCAATGATAGAAAGTTTATGACAGAATGAAGAAGATATATTTAAATAAATATATTGGGATTTTTTGAAATTTAAACTTGTATATAGAAGCCTATAATTGAACTATGACCACCATGCATAACATGTAATTGTTTGGTTTTTATTTTATTTCAGTAAAGTCTTTTATGGAAGGTACTAATGGAAAAGTTCATACACGTCATATGACTGATAAAAAAGCAGATACTCGACATGATGATATTAGCGAATATGAATCAGGTTATATGTTGTAAGTGTCATTTTCATCTTATACAAAACTGTATTGCTGGGAAAGTAGTAATTCGGCAATATTACAGATAAACACGTCCAAAAGTGTTTTAAGAGGGCAGTTAATAGTGCTTATTAAATATTATTTGTTTGTTTGTTGTTGTTGAAAGCTTCATAATATCAATGAAGTATCATAAAATAGCTAATGGTTATGCTGAGCTGTTGTTAGTGGAATGGTTTTGTTAGATATTAATACTAATAAATAATGAGGCTATGTTCCTCTTTGTACTTGGATTGAAATAGGGTTTACTATACACACTGACAATTTCATGTCCTTTTATCTATATTAGCTTCCTTAGTGGATTTGAGTAATTTGTTCATTCTTCACAGTAAAGACTTACAGTGTTACACATGGTCTAGAAAGCAGTTGTAGTGTTAAATGAGTTAGCAATGTAGGAGTTATTGAATAAAGTATGAAATGCATTTACATATTACTATTATTGTGTTTATATAGGTATCCACCAACAATGAAGATCAATCGAAATAATGAAGAGTTTGACAAGGACACCGAGTGGCCGACGGATAAACTGTGTTTTGAGGCTGCCGCTGATTTTCCTTCTAATATAGAAGCAATTTTCCCTGTATTTTTGCCATTTGAAAACAAAGGCATAAGGTGACATTTGGCTATTGTCTTGTTGTTTTGTTCACACATTATGCTTTATGTCCCACGGTCTACAGTAAAAATGACACAAATGCGAATTCATTTACATTTATTACACAAGTCTTTGAAGTTTTTTGATATTGATTTAGAATTTTAATAGTTCCTATTATATTACAATTTCCATAATGTTAGTTTTTAGTTAGAGAATAATAGCTTAATTCAATAAATAAACTTTAGCAGAATATTAAATACTAGCTGTTGCCGCGGCGAATCGAATCGGTAGTTCCTGAGATCAGCGCGTTCAACCAAACAAACAAACAAACTCTTCAGCTTTACAAGTTTACAACATACCAGCACATTGTACCTGATTGTGTCCAGTGCAGTGTGCGGTGACCCTTGCAATGCAAAATTATTTTCGGACTCACCGACCGACCAACAAATGGTTTTTACGTAAATTTATTAAGACTAGTGGTCGCATACTGGTCGAAATTCGACCATAATAAAAAATTATTTGACATTTCTTTGGAGATTTGTTTGACATTGACAACCAGAATGTAAACAATGAACGTTGTATGTGTGTGTCAAATGACTGTGTCAAATGCATGG
>DWGJ01002487.1:0-15611 GCA_018246895.1 Aspitha aspitha aspitha | reverse complement strand
CCACTCTTTCACAGCTTCACTCTCTCCGCCCAGGCTCTGATGACGCCATATCTCTTTTCTTTTTTTTATCGACGTTTGTGTATCAATGTAAAAACTATACTCATGACTCCAGATGCGACATATATAATAATATAAAGGTATGTAAGCGATTCTATCAGTGAGTTCAATAATAAGTGCTCGACGCGATACCCCATCCGTCGGTGATCCGTAAAGAATTAATAAAAGTCAAATACGCACGGGAAGGCAACACAGCATCGAAAGCACGCAGCGGCGCACAGTTTAAATATAGCCACGTCCCATCTCAATAAATGACTGTTTACGACCGCTATTTCACATGTAATCGCTCCACCACTTACGTATATGCGTCTTGCTGGTCTCGTTAGTCGTCGCTGCCACCGCTGCGGGTGCCGTCGTCGGCGCGACGTTTATAAAGTTGTGCGATAAAAGATTCATATCGTTAATTGATAATAATATTTCGTCGGCACTCGTTAAACCGAACCATTGATTATCCATTAAATATGTTCCATTAATATTAACGCTTGCCGAGGGAAACGTACCATAGACCGGATCAGATCATAGACCTACTGTTTTAGATACGATATGCAATGTAGTATGTTATTAATAAGTTTAGCCTGTATTACTTCTTGTAACATCAGCTATCTTTCGGTGAAAGTTCGATCGAAATCGATCCAACCGAATCGTATTTTAGCGGGTACAAACAAAGAGACAGAGAGGCGAGAATTTTAAATAGGTGCCAAGTACCTCTGAACGTACGAAAGGTATTTAGTGAAAAGCTGCTATTTTCACATGACAGACAGATACTATAATTTTGTTATATTAGTATAGATTACACGGCCATGATTTTAGGAGCAACAGGAGTCATTTCATTCGTACTTTTGCCATTCACGAATAAAAAATCATATATTTAATCATACATATCCATAATGTTTTTATTTTACTGCCTAGTATCCAAGTAGGTACTTATAGTAAAGCATGATATACGTATTCTTGTCAAAACCGATATCGACATCTTAAACATATGCATATTTATCAACCAAACGCAAATGAATTGTTGCGGCGAAGCCAATCTAAAAAAGGCTCAATGGTATGATGGATTCGTAAAGTCACTGAATTGAACTTGAGATAATGAAGGAAACGTTTATCACAAGTATTCGTCCAGATTGTGATTCAACGTTCACAACAGCGCCAGTGATGAATGTATCTGCGTGCTAATGATCACCTTTACTGTACGTTCCATTGCACTGATGGCACTAATAAAGGACCCGGATCGCCTTGAGGCCGATGCAACAGCGAAACCTTTCAAATGGCACAAAGGTACTTAGATGCCGCTCGTGCATTTTGTGTTATTGTATGCACTGACTCATAGATTACGGTTTAACGAAGTTAATTCCGTAATTCTCCAAGTGTGTGTGTGTGTGTGATAGTCTCGATATTTAAAGTAATAGTGTTTTCGCCCAATAAAGTCCCGTGTATGTAATTTATCATCATACACCTTTTGAGAGATCGCCGCTCACCACCTGCTCCAAAACCGGACACAATAAATAAGGGAAAAACCGAAACTCGTTCTGACCCTTTCGGATTTAGGGGAAAATGTCACGTGACACGAGGTGCAAAGGAATATTACGAACACGGTAATTGCCAAAACAAACACTGTTAATGCTATAAACTGATGGGCTCGGTTAGAATGCGTTGTGTTTTTTTATGAACAATGTTGATGTAAAATTTATTGTTGTACATATATCGATAACTACTCCTGCAATTTTCACATTGAAACGATCTTTGCGCGTTTGAACGTCGAAAAAACTTAAACACATCACAATTCACCACATAGAACTTCGGTCTATTCTCAATAGAAAAAATTTTTAAATATATATAGTTACAAATGCGCTCTCGTATCGAATATGAATAAAACGGAAGAACTTCGGTCTTTTGGAAATCGGAGAACGAATGGCATCCTCTTTTGCCCCCTCCCTCGTTTGATGATTGTCAAGAGACCAGAATTAGCCCGGCAGCTAATGAACTTGTTACCGGCCATATATCAAGCAGCGAGCGCGGTATTTGATCGCACCAACACGAAAGGTTGGGCGATAAATAACTGCCGCCAGTCGCACAACGGGAAGACGAATGTGTGGTGTAAGTTACGAGTATCTCCAGCACCTTCCTGGCGACCCAGTATGCGGCATGCGAAGTTCTTTAGACCGACGAAACACGTTTTAGCCGGCGTTTTCTCTCATGATTCAACTTTACTATGTAAAATGTTTGTAATGTCAAAATAAGAGCATTTTCACATCATCTTATAAGCAGTCAAGTATTGTTGAAATTTCTATTAAGATTTCTAAATTACGTGTATCCCTAGTAACTTATTCTTATTCCGATAAGTTGTATTTGCAATGTGCCTGTTCGAAATCGCAAATTAATGATTACATTACCGAATAGCCAGAAGCGGTCAAAAGCAATCAGTCCTTGTAAAACGTTACAGCGCTGCGTGCGTACGCCCGATACATAAATTTTTGCGTATTCGGTGGGTATTTTTGATCGACGCGCGGACCAATCAGCTCGACTGGACGCGCCGCGCATTTCGTCCGAACTGAATTTCCGTAAAATCAATCCGGCAATTTGTGAATGCGTCCGATGTAGCGCTTTAAGCGACCGTTGCTGTACAACAGTCAACAGTACATCACTAATGAGAGTCGAGTTAATTAGCCTTCCATTTGTGCGATCACCGCGCTCTGTGTTTGTTCCACTTTTGATGCGTACTTTGTTTGCTGGCTGTACCTTTTTTTGTGGTTTTTTTTATCACATTTAAGTTTTAAACACTTTTGAATAATACTTGTGTAACATGTCGATATCACCAAATATATCAGAGTTGTAACTAATTTAATTGAAATTTAATATGTACTTTAAAATATGATTTGATTAATTGAGTACAAGGTGTGAATATGTTGACAATTAGAGTTGATGTTAAACAACTTGATGTCTCATATATTTGGTCAATTAAGACAACATTCACTAATATTGACACATTATCTCCAAGTTGCGATTCAATTAATTAGATTATAGTTTAAAATACATTAAAAAAACAGAATTCTATACTTAAAAATTATATGTAAGTGGCTTCATTTTGCACATTATTTATTATGATTATTTTTCTTATCATAAGATGTAATAACCAATGTCATAATAAGAGGTAAGGGTACCAGGCACACATGGATTTACAGAGCGCGCTACATCGATTGTAAGCACGACACGAGCTCGCCACGCCGCTCGAATCTTAAACAGTTTGAACAACAACTCCGCGTTGCCCGTAGCCTCCCATGGTAATTGCATTGATACTCGGTAATTGAAAGCACTGTTCAGGATATGTGTTCTATATCATGCTTAGGTATATCGGAGACAGCCAGCATTCCTGTTATCGTTACTAGTTTTTCGTTCAGATTTCTTTTACCATCTTCTATCGTTTATTTCGGATGAAGTTTGATTTTGTTAGGTTATATATTATGTTTACATTTTAGTTTCCTAATAGTATTTCATAATGGTGATATCTTCACTATTGACTAGTATGAAACTAGTAGTATGAAAGAAAATATATTTTATTGCTAGTGACATACTCTAAAGCTTTAAACAGTTTAGATCGTTCGTCAACTGTCGACTTGTTTCAGTGGTTAGTGGAAGTGATTGGTGAGCCGTGGTCTGTGGGTTCGATTCTCGTCACAGACAAATATTTGTGAGATATAAATATTTATTTTACAATTAAAATTGATGGGTTTCGGTAACTGTCTGATAGGCTCTACCTAATTTGGAATCATTATTATGTGTACATGTAATCTGCCCACATTACAAATGAGGTACACTCGCAGCTGAAAGTACCAGGAATACATACATACACATAATTATGTGCATAAACGACGCGCAGGACGCACGCGCGGCACGCCCGGGGAATGTTAAACAGCTCGAACAACATCCCGCTATTCCAATTGTCCATGGTAATCCGATGACGCTAGCCGATGGATAATGGTCTATAGGCGTTTTAAACCTCTGCCATTTGAATTTAGAATTATAATGTACTAGATTCGCCCGCGTGGAAATTAGTGTGTCAGAATTTTTTTTAATGTTTCGTAAAAAAAAATTTTTTTCTAAAAAAGTATCCTATGTTACTTCTAATACCTCCAAGAATGTGTGTGTAAAGTTTCATGATGATCGGTTAAGTAGTTTTCGCGTGAAAGCGTAACAAACAAAGTTACATTCACATTCATAATATTGGTAGGCATGATGTTAGTAGGTAGGTACCTATAGGAAGAGAGTGATGAATTCAGAAGTACGTCACGTTTGTAAGGATAGAGATATTTGTTAGTCGGATGCTCTCTGCCAACCCCGGCAGAGACTTAGCGTGATGGTATAATAAGAATCTATTACTATACATAATTGGTGTATTAAATGTAAATTAACACTTATGTTTATTCATTGGTTGTTACAGGTATGGGTGAGAATTGGATTTTTGATATATATACGAAGCAAGACACGGTAAGCGGGGAGAAATGGATTCGGCGAGCGATTATCTCGTCAATTAATTGAGTGTGATTAATCAAACAAGTACCTTTCGATTATGATACATAAATTATCTATTACATTGAAACTGTAATGTTTTGCTTGTAACTCTTTATACCAGTACCAATTCTAACTGCTGAATGCTTGAGTTGAGACAGAGACAGGCTTGAGACATTACCCTCCAAGCTTCGTCATTGCTGTATTGCGAAGATCTCCAACGAGATTTAACTACTGTAACTTACAGCGACCCAGCGAGACATTGTTGCGGCTCATTTACTATTTCGTTTTCAACTAGCACAAGTGCGTTCAGGGCGGTGGCGGTGAAAAACTTGTTCTAAATCTAAATTAATTTACGCTCCTCGACGATTACTAAATTGTGTTTAGAATAAAAATAAAAGTGGAGGATTAGGTGTCCGTGCGTTGCATCGATGCACCGCGGCGAGGTCAATGGCAGGCAGGTATCGTCCCGAGGTTTTTGTGCGCCGGCCGCATTCCTCTTCGCCGGCACCCTCGCTACCGAATCTAATGCTGTGAAACGGCTCGGTCGCCGTATTAGCCGTATAGAACGGTCAGGATACATTTTTAGAGCTGAAAGTCTACCGGCTTTTGAGACTATTATTCTGACAATGTTTCTCCTAACAATGCTTATCGCAGATTTTCTTATCAAAGATTTATCAGTCGTCGCGTAAAAAATATTATAGTCAGTTTAATCCCACCATAAAAAAGTTCTTGTTAACGACTAAAGTTTGAATGCACAAGGGCTTAAGAAGTTTTGTAGACTATAACATTCAAATATAGATCGTATAGACGATTATAACTTGCCCATTGTAATTGAAAACAATCCAACATTTTGTTTAATGTCAGTTGATGCGCGAGTGTTATAAGATTTGAACAGACTCGCGAATTGACAGGTGACACGGTCGCGTAATGGCTCGTCACAGTCCCGCGTTGCGTCACACCCGTCGAGTATCGAGACTGTAAAGAGGTCAGGGAACCGCGCCTCGTACCTACCGCTACCTACGAGATACCTATACTCGATGTTCCCATCGCGCCGGACGGAAATAGTGCTCGGCGCTCGTAGGCGATTCATTGCGAATGAGTAATAGACTGGCGGGGTTCCGCGTTGTAGACTAGCGAATTTCGAGTTTTCGTTTGTGTTGACTTCGCTAGTTTGAATCGTACGTTAATGTTGACTTCTACTTCTGCATCTTACTTACTTTGTATGTCGTTCTCAAACCATAACGACCATCTTTAAGGCATATGGTGGAGGATAGCTTTAAAAAGTTGTACAAACTTGCGACTTTCACTAGACGAAGATATAGGGCTATTGGAACATCGGCTGACTTGATTTAACCATTTCAATTGCGAATTTGCGTCTTGACGATTGACTTCCGGTTGTTCCTGAACACGGATGTGGGATTATTGAATCGTGATCGTCACAAGCTATGTCACCTATGTCAGAAATAAAGACTGAACATGTCTATGTACATATGTGACTTGTGACGTAGAAGCCGATAGACGATGGTCGGTCTCGCCGTGAATAAGTGCTTAGGTACTTCACGGAGAGCATCTAAATCATAGAATAAGTAGCTTTCGTGTGGCGATAACGACATTCCTACTTTTTTGTTTCGTGTAATTCGATTATTTATAGAATAAGTACTCATTGTTCATATTTGTAAAAAGAAAAAAAAAAAATTCGACATTTATAGTACAGTTATTGTTTCAATGTCACTAAAGTTAAAATAAAGCTTACCAACATTATATAAACTCCATTTTATAGACATTCTTTCAATTCGTGATTTCCATTTTATTATTCGTTTCCTTCGCGCTCAAAAAGATAATATGAATTAGCATTCTTAATTAATCTTGTTGTTGTTTTTACACATGCTTTACTTTAATTAGCTAAAACTACTGATACAATTACTCACGTCTATAACTCATGTAGCGAATCTCTGATAAAAATAACAGCTAGGCAGGTAGGTAATTCGAAATAAAGCGAATATCTGGTTTCTCAATTGGAACAAAATATCTGTAACAATTCCTATTGAAATCTTCTTTAAATACAACAATTACATGACAGAGTTAATGATTTTGATGGATCGTTCACATCCAGCTTGAACGTCCGAAGAGATAATACAAAATGGTTACACGCAATGTTTTCCAGACATTTTACGGAATACGGTGCACTAATAGTATAATTATTAATAAAACAATTAAATGTTTCAATTATAATACGCATATATTATAACATGTGAAAAATATCATCATTCATCATTGTTCTTCTTGAATTTTTTCTTATTACGATGACTTACATGTCTTAATTATATTACTGGTCGCTAATGAAGATAATATTTTAGAGGTAGGATGGTGACGTTACCAAGGAAACCGGTTAAACGAGATAATTCTCATAAATATAGCTGTTATGGAAACATATTAATTAATAAACTGGAATCGGAAGCTGAAATACGTCTTTGTATTGATTTTTTCAATTAATTAGGTATGTATTTTAAATATTATCATACAAAACGTAAAGACGTGATGAATGTTAACCAAACACGTTAGATCTATAACAATTCAGATATTTAACATCTCTAGGTAGTACCTCGTTAACGATGATATTAATCAATAAATAAAAATAAAATATACCTAGTGGTTACCAATATTACGAATAGGTTATATTTCGCAGAAAAGTGTAAAAGATTACTTTAAACCTATTCTTTAGATAAATATTAGGAATATGTTGATAAGCAAATTGATTGTCATTTATCTTGGATCACGTGGACTCTAATGTTCTTCGGAATGACGTCAGGATTACATTAGAAATTAGTTCTAATCTTACTACATATACCTTACAAATTGATAAACGTAGTGTATAAATGTATTAAGATACACGTGACCAAAGAAATCGATAAGCATAGGTACCAATAGGGACAGAATGAAAAGCGATTCTTTATGGACTTAAATTTTATATTTTAATTAAAGTAATAATTTCACAATAAATGTTGTTATGTATTAATAACGGAAGATTAAACTCAACTCCGATGTGCAGGGATTATCATACACATGTATTCGTGTATGTACACAATACACCTTCGACGCGAAGGCGCACGATTTTCAAGTACACATTCATAAAATTGAGTATGAAATATACCAATCGCCGGGCGATCAAAATAAAATGTCACATATGCCAGCAGCTTACAGTAAGCCCTAAAGCCGATCAGAGCGCAGCCCGCTCTCGTCTCTCAATATTAAACGAAATTGTTACGAAATTTAACAAGAATATTCTTACACACACCAGCCGGAACGTCTCTTGAGTCGATTCGATAATTTCAAAAGACTACAAATGTTGTTACTCCACGACAGGAAGCAATGCTCGTTAGCGCTAAAACAACGTTTACATCCTCTGCTAACATGGCGGCAACTTTTCTACGTGCCATTTCGAAGATAACACTTGTAACTGAATCTAATGTTTCGCTCACAGATGCTATCTGTACTCAATTAGCGGTTAAAAGTGAATTATTGGCCACGGAATTTTAATACAGACAAGTACGACAGCACGCAGAAACGAATGGATTACATTATGGCAATGTACTAGTAGCAACCCTATGCTTTAACAAAAATGCGAAGCGTAAAAACGCTCTCGTAGCAATATGACGCCGTGACGGATCGCAAACGATCTGTGAAGTTGGCAACGCCGAGCTTTGTGTACTAGCGGCCCCTATCAGCAAACTACTCGTATCATGTGCGCTTGCCAGCTTCGAAGTCAGCACCTCAGGAAGTCGGACTAAATTATTATTGTAAACTGCAAGCGGGCGCCGAAACTCGTATCTTCAATCTATCCCCTACCAATCTAATACGATCACAGTAGTGCGTACGCACAATAACCACTTCCTCGAGCAAGCCATTCTATCCAATCGTGGAGTAACGCGGGCCCAGCAATAATATCTTCAACCAAATTCATACGGAGTATTAAGTCGATAAGAGGTTTGTCTAATCTCACACAAAGGATTTGACGCTGGGAATGATACGAAAAATGCGCAATATCACGTAGGTGCCGAACTTAACGCGCCGGAGCCGTGCCGAATCATCTTATCTAAATCCGTTCGTTTCTATAGATCGCCTGACCGATCGCTGATGGCCAATTTTGCAAATAGTGTTGCAAATTTACTGTGAATCACTTCGATATTAGTGATGGCGTCATCATTATTATTATTAGTCTCTCCTCGCTTAAATGTTACCATGCCGAAATGCCGACTTTTAAGTAACAAAAATATAGAATGCATTTGATTCTTTGAAGTCATCTACCTATTCGTATGTTTATCTATTTAGTTTTTTTTTAAATTTAGTTTATATCACTAACAAACGGGCATATAAATACAAACAATTAATTGTTGTTCTGTCTACGCCTGGTTACTATTAGTAATGATTTCAATATCTTCGAACACTCTTCTTCATTACTTTCTTATTTCTAACTTACTGCTATCAAAAACATGCAATTATCAATTATCAGTTATTAGGCTTCTCGAAGCTTATTCGCCAATATTTAATTTGATTCAAATTGAATTTCAACATTCAAATTAGTTTCTTTATTGCTTACTTGCGTTTTATAAATTGAAAATGTTATATCACTCACTCTAACGGTGAACGATTTACGTTTATACGTACGTCCGAAAGATCACATGTCATACTACAGACAGCCAACAGATTTCTTGCAAAACTCCCGTACACACCGAACAGATCATTTCCCATCCGTTCATAACCAAATAACAATTAGAATTGTATTCAAATATTTCAAAAGGAATATTCAAACATTTCAAAAGGAATATTCAAACATTTCAAAAGGAATATTCAAACATTTCAAAAGGAATATAAAATTGAAAAAGTTAAATGATTTTAATTTTCGAAGTGTTTCAACAGTTGTGAATTCTAGCTCATGATTCAACGTCCAAAGAAAGAAAAAGTTTTGAATTTTCAGATCTGTAGTTCCAATATATCTTCCTAAAAAACTTGATATGGAATGTTTTCATAAGTTGTACTTGTTTATCCTATTATTGTGGATCCTTCAGGATTATAGCAAGGGCATATTATAAGGAATATTGATAAATAAGAAGTTTCTTCTATTCCTCTCCCTTTCAAATAATGACATCAGACAGTATTGTACCACTGTTTTATTATGATTGTTCATCGTCTGTTCCCATTGTGTTCGATTAGAATAGGGTTGTCGGTAGTTGTACTTACTATACATTATATGTGGTTTCTTAGTTAGCATTAGATACATATACTCGTACATATAGCGAGTCGTTCCTGTGCCGTTGACCCTTGTTTTGTTTACCGTCCGGTTCCCTTCACGACGCCTACTGTTGCTCGGGACCGTTTTATCTCAACAATATGCCCGTCCACTGCCAGTAGTCGGCGCGATAGCTAAATGGTTCCAATTGTCCTGATTTATCACCGTTATCCGCGTTAGTTACATAATTATCAGCGACATTTACACTGTGTTCAGATAATGAAGTGCTATTAAGTGCTACGCCATTATCGCGTCTATATTCAAAGTAGACCACACTTAGTGAGCAATGCAAAGTTTTGTTTATCGTGCGCCTTTGTTTAATGATTTATTGACATTAGCTGTAATAGCTATTACATTAGCCGGTATGAAATGACGTTAGTTATGAATTTCTTCAAATACAATCTCTTATCCTTAATAAGCTAAACTGAATTAAACATGAACACTAGATTTAAGTAATTATAAACAAAATTTTTTTTTTACATATACGATTTGTGCATTGCGTAAGAGGGATAGAGTTAAGATAAAAATACAGGACACATTTGTTCTAAAACGTCTCTCTAATGCGTGTAAGTGGTTAGCTGCCACCGCAGTTGGACGTGACGTGATGTTCGACCGGTCACGCACTTCGAAAAATAACACGAAAAGAATAAACAAACGAGTGCATACCACTGCGGTACTAGACGCAAACCAAGTGGCAGCTAAACAGGAAACGCATCGTACCTTGTATGATTGTTAAGCACTCGAATATTGTAACTTACCACTGTAAAAGCATCTTTAGGTACGGTTGTTTTTACAACATGATCAATGAATCTTCTGCTACATTTCCTATTAAGCTGTTGGCCGTGTTCTTTTTACGCGTAAATGCAGCAATAATAAGTAGTTTCGGAAAAATTGATGGCAACCGAGTGAATGAGATATTCGATACTTCGATACTTTCGACGTTAGATGTTCGTTACACGAAGGGCGTTGCTAGGGAGATGTCGACGTTAAACGAAGCCTCTTTTATAACAGCCACGCTGTTCACATCCACAAAAACTGGGAGATTCTCTATCGCGCTCATCGTTAGTGCATTTGTTAGATTTTTATGACGCACTCGTAACAGCTTGCACCGTACATGGCCTTACGACCAGTATCTTTTCAAAAAAAAAGTAACTCGCTCCGTTTATACCATTGGCAATTTATTCCCAGCTCATATTCAATGCAACTAAATTAGTATTCCGAAGCTGTTCTCGATCTATAGGATTACGTTTCTACACAGCAACTTACGAAACTGCAAAACTTTGTCCAACTTTCGAGATAACTATAACGGATAATATGCATTTGTGTTGCAAGAATGCAAAATCATCGATATCAAATTATCTTACCGTGGCTTCGAACTGAACGGTAAATACGTACAAATAAGACGAAGCGATTGGAACGAACCTCGATTTGTCTTCATTTCAATGCAATAAATCCGTTAGGGGCATGTTTGACGTTATTATAGGTGATGCATGTTTAATTTCATTTTGGACTGGGCAAATATGTGCTTATGTCTCATACGAATCTGCAATTTTTACGACGCATATAAAATTAAATAGCCAATTGTGACCTTTGAAGTATCTTAGCTTATTGTGTAAACTAAAGTAATAAAATAACACAGGTAGGCGGATAAACGCATAAGGAGTGCCGCAGGGTACCGCTTTGGGTCCTGTGTGTAATATCATCCGCGTTCGAAATGGTAGCGGTTAACTAAAATTATTACTTATTCCACGAACGAGACGTTCGGAAACAAAGCGTCGACGTCGTTAAAGTCTCGAGTTTATGATGCACGTTGAAACCTTGGCGATAGCTCTGCCAGTTGTCGTATTGCATTATTCGTGGCGTATTTATCAGCGGTTTAGACCTTACTGATACATACTCACTGATGCATGCTTGAACCGTAAATGGAACGGAGTTTCTATTAAGATATTATCCGTAGTTTCTTTTGGAATGTTATCATTTCAGGGATTTATATTAATTTCAAAAATTTCGTTGATAGAAAAATTTTGAAACCGCAGTCATGTTTACGGAGTACGTGTGATTTTTCAAATGTAGAGTTAATACTACACCATAATATAAGCAAAGCTTTAGAGCAGCTACGTTGATGATTAAATTTATCATCAGATGGACCGCTTGCAAGGTTTTCATGCTTTTTATTAACTAAAAAAAAATCAACAAAGTTCTTTTAAACGCTTGCAGTAAGAAACAGTTATTATTATTTAGGTTAGTACATTCGCAGCGCGATGTGGCGGGCAGTAGGTACTAAAACGCACAGTTTATGCACCGACCAAGGTTTTCGCTGTATGCTACATTGCAATTGTTGTACTAGAAATGCTCAACAATAACCGACAGGGCGTTTTTTTTTGTTCACATTTAACTCCCCAACAGTAAGGTGAAAAGCGGTCCGCGTTTTAAAATTGAAGCGTATGTATTCCCAATGTGCTAGATATTATTTGCTCGGTGTCTCGATAGTAAATTGTGTATGTTACTTTATGTTTCCGTTTAACTCTAATCATCAGTCTATCAATGTAATTGAATTTGTAATTTAAATAAATGATGAACGTAATTGTCATTTCTCATGCTATGCTAACATGCAGATGTCCGTTCCATCTATAATTTACATTTTGTCGTATATTGATTTACGGCACACGCCCTTTTACGTCCCAAATTATGTTGAATCGTCCTTTTGTTCTAAACGGCTAAGTTTTTCTAAAGGAGCTTTTGTCTTAACGCGTCCATTGTCGGAGTTTTGTTGAGTTGTAAAATAAATATTTTGGCTTCAGTAACCCCCAGTTTATTGTGCGTGCCTTTATGTTTAGAACCTATTATACTGTTCAAGTTATTACGGCTAGAGATTTGAAAATAATATTAGTTGGAAAGGAAACGCTTTCGTGTTTATGACCGTTTTTATGCCGCGAACAAATCCCCTTCTCGCTCTTCTTATCTACATACATATTTTTGAAGTTGAAACATTCAGTTTTTTTTCCATAGTTTATTAAAATTCTGAAAACAGCATTTGGAATACATTAGTAATAGATACATAAGCATTGGAACGAATACAGACTTTTGCGCGAACATTCGTTGCAAAAAGGTTGCATCTCATAGTCTCGTAGCGGCAGCGATGTATAGTAACTTGTTGCGTGTTTAGATTCAATATTGACGTGTATTTTATTCATAGAGCCCAAACGTTGCACTTGTCCCGTCCCCGCGAACAATTGAGGTACGGTACGTAAAACAATATTCGTAACATATTTTACGTGGCGGTTCGCGAGACGAACCGACAGGATACCCAACATACCATTCCAACATTTGCTGGAATACAGCAAATATTACACGGTCTTTATTAGTTTCACATAACAAGAACTAATTTTCACTTTAGTTCGATGCGTATTTTATGAAAAATATTTGTCTTGTGTGGAAATCGAACCCACGATTCTCGCTTAGCATTCGGGCTCTCTCTCACTGAACCAATGGATTTACGTATGTTAAAAATGCTTATTATAGGCGCTTAAGTTGTACTGCGGCATTATCAAGTTTCAATAATATAACGTTCTATCTTCGTTTCTTCATTTATTATATCAGTAACGAATATAATTTTTTGTTTTAGCAAAAGTAGAGGAACGAACAATGCATTGTCCGACTTTCATAGACTTCTTTTAACGGCTTTCATGTGTGTAGAGGTAGCATAATACTTTTAGGCATGTCTGAAGAAATATTATTCAACTATTCAGTATAAAATACTGCGATTATTTATTAAAATATAAAGGAATACCTAAACCCATTTGCACTTAATTTATTCACGTATCTGACTATAAAAGTGCTGTAATGTTAGGTCTTCTATATGCGCATATCTATAGCTGCATCTAAATTGCAATTTGAACTATTTATAATCGTCGTTAATTGCAATTTAAAATTGCACTCTGTTTTTTAAAACTTCTCATGCGGAATAGTCTGTTAATAATTGATTTATAAATACACCTTCAATATTACATAGTTAAAATAATGTTAAGTGTTTAATTAAATGTTACGAAATGCAAGCTGCAAGACACGTGGATGTTTATTATTGCATTAAAACGATAATTTTGTTTATGATCATTGCGTTTCTTGCCGATAAATGGTTATTAGTTGTGTTGTCTGTGTTCTCGATTATCATGAGGCAATTTGTAGTTTCGTTGCGAACGATTAATTACTTTTATTCTGAGTAGATTCGCTTGTTTCCTTCCGTTGTTGGTTGTGTTTTGTTTTAGAACGCATATTAACGCTTCGACACTTAGTCGCAAGATAATTCATCACATTATTTCAGTTTTCAGTATCCGTCTTATAGTTTTTGTTATTTACCGTTGGGGTTTATGTATGATGATGATGATGATGAATTATGTATGTATGTTTATTAGATCGACATCGAGGATTCAGCGGAGGCATGAGAGGTCGTTGACTTCCATAATACATATCTTGCGCGTCGAATGATACAGCGGCCTAATTCAGACCGATTCCGACGTAGCTTGCTTAGTCCTGACTTGCCGATGGTAATTTTACGGTACGGTTGCTGCAGCTCAGCGAATAGGCGTCTACGGTACTTACATGTCGAATTGTATTTCTGCCTATGACCACTTGCAAAGACTATTTACTACATTTACTGCTTGTGAGCCAATTAAATGCATACTCGCATGTTTTGCAATGAACAAATTACAAGTGTCATAAGTCTGTCATTAGGGAACAATTATGTCTCGTGATTGACCGCGAATCACACCCCGAGCGAGCACTTTGTGTTTGTGTGTGTGTGTCTGTTTAATATGTGTGTGTTATATTTTAATTTACAACCACAACATGCATACATTGGAAACGTGCCAGCCTCTTTTCAAACCTATTAAACGATTACTTCTACACATTATCTCCGCAGTTTTTGCCTAGTATAAAATAGGATTCGAAAACAGAATTAACCATGGAACGATTCGCGTGGGACCGCCGCGAGCGGGCATGGTGAGCGAAAGCGGGCATATCGGTCCATGGCCGGCGCGGTAGGTCGGCGATTGCAAGGCCTCCTGCACACTGTTGCAACAACTGCAGTTGCACTCTAATGCAAACGGCGCCCGTTCGACTTGGAACGGTCTCGCAGCGCGCCGATTGCAAGGTCTCGCTTTGCATAACGTTAGGGATTATGTCCGTTGGTGTATTGCTATTGGTAATAACCGGCAACACGGCAACTACACGCATTCAATGCTGATTTATTCGTATCGTGGCCGGTGTAAATACCGGCGCTCGCTATTGTGATAGTAATAAAATTAAATCCCAACAATCGTAAGATAAACTGTTGTCGCTATTCTATCTCCATTGATATTCATTGTTCGTGGATTATCTGCTTACACTGTATAGATGGAGTGCTTTTATGAATACTTACACGGTTAATGTAGGCAGATAATTAGAGCGCTTGTCCAGCTTACGCCTATACCTGTATACTATGTATATATATACCTGTATACTATGTATATATATCTGTATACTGGCCTCGTGGTCGAGTGGTTAGAGACCCTGACAGCAAAACCGGTTGTCGTGGGTTCGATTCCCGCCCAGGACAAACATATGTGTGATGAGCATGTTTGTTTGTTCTGTCTGGTCGTCATAAAAATATCTATATAAGTACTATATCGCATATATACTATGTTTATCAGTTGTCCGGTCACCATAACGCAGGCATTAAATTGCCTAATTTGGGATCAGACAGCCGTGTGTGGAATTGTCC
>DWGJ01002486.1:0-15612 GCA_018246895.1 Aspitha aspitha aspitha | reverse complement strand
ACTTCTATACTAATATTATAAAGCTGAAGAGTTTGTTTGGTTGAACGCGCTAATCTTAGGAACTACTGGTTCGAATTAGAAAATTATTTTTGTGGTGAATAGTCAATTTATTGAGGAAGGCTATAGGTTATATAACATTCCGCTACGACTAATAGGAGTGGAGCAGCAATGACAAACGTTTCAAAAAAGGGAAAGTATTGGTTTCCACGCGGGCGAAACTGCGGGCACAACTAGTCCAAATATATACGGCCAAGTATAATAACATCGTTATGTACAGCATGTGGTAGATAGGGCTATATGTGGCGTTTGAAGATTATCGCCTATAGCTTCCACCCAGTCAATGGGACGACTGGTTTAAGCAAAGTGAATGAAGAAACGCATAATTATATCCGTAACATGCGAGCTGAATGCTACTCGAAACACTCAGTCCATTTCAAAAACGTTCACTATTCGTTCTAACAGCACTCATTCGATTTTATATAAGGTTAAAAGTTCAATTACCAACTTCGAACGTAAATTTATATTCAATGCTTTTCTTTATATTTTTTATTAATTTTATTTAGCCGCGACCATTTATTTTCAAATGTGAATTCTAAATTAATGTTTCGATTTACTTATATTTCTGGTATTTTGTTGAATTTGAATTATTAATGCGTTCTTTGTATTACACTGACTGACGGGAGCCGTCAAGTGTGCGAAAATGTGCCAGGATTCGAACTCCGAATTGTCGGAAAAGGGGATATTTCCCGAACTATTCAAAACTCTCATGAACCACATATCAATACGATTGAGGCGCAGTACCCAAAATATGTGTGAAGTCTACCAATCCGCACTAGGCCCGCGTGGTAGACTATGGCCTAAATCTTTCTCACTATGAGAGGAGACCCGGTCCAGCAGTGGACTATAAAAAGGGTCGAACAACAAAAACATGTGATAGCATTAACGCCCTTTAAACGGTAAAACTGTGATACATGAACTGATTCTTGGTGATAAATTTCTGTATAGTGACACAGCGTTTATAACCAATTCCGAAATGGAAGAAACTCTAGTACCAACTTCAATGTTAAGGAAGTTTTTGGGCACTTGTGTTGCAAGCTGTATAATAAAAGTTTTAATGTCACTACATTTTCAAGTAAGTATAACAATGTTCATTGTTATATACCCTGGAATCTGATCTTATCATAACCGCTACCAACAGTACTAACAAAGGCCCTGAAAATTAAATTGCGAAACTTTTAACTATCTTTCTCTATGTAGAGATGGTGTAGAGCCACGTGGTATTCTTATCTTTAAATATTATTCTAACCGAAAGGTGTTGCAAAGTGCGATATTTTCTAACGACATCATAGCGCAGTATGATTATGGGTCCATTCTTTTTTTTCCGTCGAAAACTTTCCATTTTTAAACAGGACTCACATTTTCAAAATAGTTTTTTTAATTCCAAAAAGATTAAGCATGCTGTCGTTTATTAATGATATATTATATTTGTGTATACTGTAAGTGAAAAAGAGACGCAAAAGTCTATCAACTTAAACATTAATTATTAAAAATATCATTAATTCTAAATCGGTATATTGTTCTAGATACATACATACATATGTATGTATTTGGTAGTACATTATAATCTTTCAGTCAACATGTTTATGGGATTTGAATCCTGGCACCCATCTAAGAATGAAGTTTTTTGAAAGTTTTACAAGTAATACAAAATACCAACAGCAAAGGAGTACAAGTTCCGTGCGTTTTTAAGACAATATTAACGGCCAAGGAACACAGGAAATTTCTAAGGTTAGTGTTGTCCTCCTCTTAATTTCCAGGTGATTTGATGATGACTGAACGGAAATTACATGATTAGAATTTTTTTTGGAATTTAAAATACGAAACACGACCGCTCCTAACCGGCCTGTTTTTATACCTTACTGTAACGCGACTAAATTTTATCTGAAGGAAGTTGCGAGAAGTAATGTTGCCTAGTGGCATCGTAACCCGTTTTATGTGGGTCCACTTCCGTAGTCTACTTACATACGTATATACGTACTGTAGGAAGTTTTATTTTTATTTTTTTAGTTATAGAAGTTTTTTTATTCGGTACAGGGAAGTATTTGTGCAATCTTGGGTGTTGGAAAGTGTACGGCTGAAATATCGCCTACTGTGTACCGTTCTTGCGTGGTTATAATACGTACTTTGCTGGAATTTGTAACAACAACTATAAGTGATTATTTATCTTATGCTCTTCTTCTCTTCTTCTATGTATATGGAAAGGAATAAGACATTGAAAGTCTTCTTGATATTAAGTTTATAGGCGCAATTAGCGCGGCGTAGCTTTTGCAATTGATTATATTTACAAGAGGAATTTAGTACATACAGAGGAATTGACTGGCTTAGGTTTAGTGGTTAGGTTAATGAATGCGACTATGGAGAGGAAGGCGTTCGATTTTCGCTCAGGACAAATATGTATGTAATGAATGCGATGGTTTGAAAGAAACTGCATTTTTCTTCTTCATTTTCCCTCAATAATGAAAGGAGGTGTAAATATTCAACTAATATGTTTATGTGTAAATATAACCTTAATTGGATCCGTCGGTGCCTTATTAAGTCTGTTAAGCATTTTCTTTCCTGCTATCATAGTGAGTTCCTTACAAAATGGCGTTATAGCAGTCCCTTTTTAAACTTTTAAATCAGTTAGTACATGTACAAGTGGCTCCAGTAGCTTCTGCAAATGTAATTCTGCATTTACATTTCGGTTATTTTTAGATTTCAAAAAATCAACTAATCAATTTTTTTTTTGTTAAAACTCACTGCTAAGTCATTGTATGTGCTCGTATTTGTTCTTGTTTAGTCAGCATCTTGCTGTTTGCATCAGCATCGGTTTGATGAAACGCTTTATCTGATTTAGAGGGGTTTCAACCATATATGGATGGTAGTCAGCGCTCAATATATAAGTAACTGGGAACAAATTAGGCAATTTAATGCCTGTGTTATGGTAACCGGACTGCTGATAAACATACATATATACATACATACATATAATATATAGTACTTATATGTATATGTACATATTTTTTTACACCCAGACATAACAAACAAATGTGCTCAGCACACAAATATTTGTCCTGGGTGGGAATCGAACCCACGACCTCTGGTTTTGCAGTCAGGGTCTCTAACCACTCGACTAAGAGGCCAGTCAATGTGTGTATATGTTTATATTTTTCGGCTTTATACACTTTTATGTGTTTTACTTTATATTTATGTATTTGGATAACAGGCACGTGTTCCGCGACGGTCGGCTGGTGGTGGGCGCGAGGCGGTCACTGGTGGACGCCGGCGGCGGCGGCGGCAGCGCGGTGTTACGATGCCGGGCCTCGAACAGAGCTGGGGTCACGCTCTCTAGACCTGTCTTGTTACAGCCGGGTATGTATTTTGTATAAATACTAGTGAACCTGACCACGCGTTGCCGTGGTGATACATGTCAAATATCGTGCGTTCAGAAATTTATTTTATGTAAAACTTTATTGACAATGACATTTTTTATTTTTTTATTTTATAAAAACTATGCTATCTTTTAAGTTGGATCAAATAATAGATATGTACAACATTTCATTGAAATCGGTACAGTGGTTTCGGAGATTATCGCAAACGAACATCGTGACACGGGAATTTTTTACATATAAGAGATATTTAATATTCTAGTCGGAAGTGGCAGTACACTTCAATCAAATCGAAGACACTTCAGTCAAATCATATAAAAAGAATTAAGAGTATTGTAATAGAATTATAGCAAATACCTATGTTGCAAGTCACAGTATAAGGTAAATCGGAAACTGCCTCACAACTTACAATTTCAAAGCATAATAATTTGTATTGGAAACCTGCCACCTGCGTTTGTTCCATTTCGCAATTTAATAGATGTTATTTTGTACGAGCAATACAAAACTTATTAGGCTTTACGAAAAATTGATTTGAGAACTGTAAGGGTAATTGTATAGAGAATTGGAGAGTAATAAAGGAAAAACGGAAAGTTCAACGTTTTATTTGATCTAATGTATGTCAAAGCCCGAACATAATGGTAATGAGAGATCCCCAAACAAGAGACTACGCGTAATAAACAGATGTACGCAAAGAGGGCAAAACAAATTACAACTTCGAGTCGAGTTGAACCAATTAACTTTCCGTTACACAGCGAGGGAAATATGAAATAAAATGAAAAGCAGCCCACGGCCGCTTCAGTTTTTTTACGCGGCAAAACTTTTAATTAAGGGATTAAAAATGACATTAGAGTGACTTCGGAATAAGGTAAGTTCTCCTTTTGTTCGCCGAACGTCCGCTACAAAATTTCTTTAGCTGTTACATTATGATTACCTAAACACCGTGAAAGGCGTTCTCTTGTGGATCTTGTTAAAACTTACTTAGTTTCCCAGAGGACTGCGTAAAGAGCGGAATTCGTCTTTACGAACTTTAACAATGCTCCCCTAAAGAAAACACTCCTTTTAATGTTACCATTTCGAACAAACATTGGAAGATAAATCAGAAAATAAATGTTGACTTCTTATTTTAATAAACAAGGATATATGCATGATTACATTTTATTATCTTGACTAGTAGACTATACAAGGCATTAGGTCCAGCTGTTGTTAAAAAAGGGTAAAAATAGATAAATATAATTCTCATATCAGTAAATTGTTTAAGATGTCAAACGTTTTGCTTTAAAGATCTATTAATGTTAATTTTAACAACGATAAATTAACACATTTCACAAAATGATAATACAATATAAATTATGTGCGTATTGAAAGAATATTTCGATCCAATTACTTTGTCCACCGAGGGACACGAAAAGTTTTAATTAAAGATTAAATGACATTATGTTGGCCGTCTCGAAATATAGAATCACTATTAAGAAGATGAACTTGCTTTATTGGAAATAAAGCTTCCTTCACTTGTTATATAATAATATGTGGCACAGACTTCAGGGCGTAACAGTAAGATAAATATGTTTGACGCTCAATGTACGAGAGATAATTTGATAACAAACATATTTTTTGCTTTACGTTTTTTATTAATAAGAAACTGATTTCATCACGTCAGGCGCTAGAAATATGTAGAATATTCTTATGAAAGACTCGTTCTGATACTGGTGCATTTCTAAATGAAATCAATTCCTCCAGAAACACCTTGGATTATCAATTACTGTGTTGCAATAGTTGACATAGTAATTTAGTTCGATTGTTTACATTTCATAGGCCATAATATTATAATAACGAGAATAAGAAGCATTGAATGGCTAGTAATCTAAATTGATAAAACCGTAGATCGATTTCCACTCGACTTCGGCTAACGAATTCCATCAAATTGAGGACCGAAGTCTGTTGGAACACCGTCTCACTTATACCTCACTGTTCAAAGTTACAGATTTGACTTACCATATTTTAATATTTTCCGTTACAATGGAGTTCACTACAAAGGCCGAATTGAAAGGCAACAAATGGGGCGCACTAGAAGCTTATTCTTATTCAAATGAGTTCTCAAGAAAATGTTCAACACTTTGATGATACAATATTTAGTTGATTTCGTCGAGCTTTACCTAATGTGTTTTAGGAAGCGATTTATTTTTGATTTCTATATTCAATATTCCGAAATAATATACCATTTATTTTTCGTATCTATTTATTAAAAACTTCATAAACTGGATTTTTTTCATATTTAAAGGACTTTTTGCAGGTTCATAGTAAATTTCTCAAAATAAAGTTGTCAGTAAAAAACATTTACATGTTTAATGATTCAACAATGATATTACCTATACCTACTGTGTATAAGTAAACAAATCTTAACAAAATAATGATGCTCTCCTAAATATGAATGAAGTTAAACAGCAGCCAATCACATCAAAACTATGTTAACAATTTCTTCTTAGTTTTTTGTTATTTTCCGTATTTGTTTCATCAATGAATCATAACAAAAGAAAAACAAAAGCGACCTAAACAACTGTGCTCCTTATATCTCGTTCCTAAGTCAATAATGATGAGAGTTCGCAAACACAGCAATATCTGACACAATTATTGTCTGTATTTATTATTCTGTCTCATTTTTATTTCTTATTTCGTAACAAGTTATATATTTTGAGCAATAAACGCAAAGTTTGTATTGCCTCTACCGACTTTTGAAGTTTGTATTCCACGGAACGTAGATCTCAGCGCTGGGAATAATTACTGCGGTCATTTTTCTGTTTGAGTATAATTTGCGTTGTATACTCTCAAATAAAACGGGCTAAGAGTTTTTACTTCAACAAAAACACTGCACTCATTTATAACGGGTTGACTGATTGTTATACGTTGTTTTTGTTAGAAGACTTTTTGATTTCTCTACAGCCATTTTTATTATTTATTTATTTTATTAATACCACGTAATAATATTGCAAATGCAAATTCATATAGTTTTTTAAATTTATTTTATTGGATATTCGATAACAATCCTACACGTGGCCGTCATATTGGATATGTACGAGTAGGTGTTCTAGAACAAATATTCCCAACATAAAGAGATACAATTAATTTATTATAAAACATGTGAACTGATTTTGTTCGTTGATGTTCGAATGTTGAATATTTTGTCAAGGATTGTGTATAAATTAGAGTCTAATTTTGAACAAAACAGCTTCGTGGTACGGTTGAGGGTAGCGCGCTGCCCCACTCAATGGTTCCGCAGCCTTCGATCAAACTTGAAGGATCGTTAGATTAACGATGTGTCCTTAGTCCGAGATGTAGGTAAATGAATTCGTGTGTCTAGTGCAATTACAGGCGATCATTTGCTAATCGGCACACATTATATTTATCTCTATCGTAGACACGGTCACGGTATAACATGTTATGTAATAGCTATATTTCCATCACGCAACCCCTATCTTTGTTCTAAGTTTCCTAAATAATATAAGTACATTTGTTTCATTGTAAAGTTGAGGACAACGTGCTGTCCCATTCCGTACGTCAGCTGTCCCCGGCCAAAGTTGGGGGATCCGTTGTTTTGCGATGTGAAGTGTCCCCGCAAGTTGGCCTCGTTGACGTCACGTGGTTACAAGATGGATTGCCGCTCTCTTCTGGTTTTATGGGTGCTGGTAAGTGGAAAATGTTTAAATTACATGAACATAAATTACTTACATAACACCCGAATTTGTTAGTAAAGAACGTTATCCGTTAATTAATTGTCAGTTTCTGACTTTTGTTGTACTCTTAAATGTCTGTGATTCATAAGTTGAATAGCAAAATGAATCATGCACATTTAATGAAAATGATGAACGCATAAGAAAGGCAATCTATATACATACATATATCGTGATTTGATAATTCCTGCAAATAATACATTGAAAGTGTTATACATATATACAATGACAAGTTTTAATTGTGTTATTATCGTTATATGGATTCCCTCGTTTGAGTTTAAAATTATTATAAAATTATATAACGGCTTATAGATTCACGTTGGGTATCTGGAGCTCATGGGTTATTGCTGGGCACAGATCTGACACAAGCGGACATACAAGCAGACTACTCGTGTGTGGCTCTAGACTCGCTTAGTCCACCTTTAAAATTAACTACAGATGGTAAGCATATTATTGATCTCTTCGGTATCATTTTACTTTTACTCTCTTAAGTGATAACATCACAATGTGACATTAACGTTCCTACGTTATTCCTAAAACAGAATTCATTTTTTTTATTAGATAGTAGCTGGTTGGAAGCGATAGAGTTAAACTCTATCGAAGCCCGGCTCGGCGATACTGTGATTATACCCTGCATTTTACGACATATCAACGGACATACCATTACGTGAGTATTGTACGTTTTTTAAATTATTATTCCAAAGGGTACCCACCAGATAGTAAATCATCACCATGCCATATAAACATCTGTATTAATGTTGCGGGTAATAACTAGTGCGTTGCTTACTTTAAAGGAACTTTTTAACGCTACATTTGTAGAGCTCAATATTATGCATGCTGCTTTAACATATTGATCGATCATTTCTGTGTCCACTTTTTAAAATACACATTTATATTTATTCTTCTTTAACTGATATTCGAAAAGAATTAGTACGGTGCCTGTAAAAAGATTAAATCATCAGTTGGCAGCGACAGGAAGTAAGCGGAGTGTGGGTGACCGCGACCGGTGAGGGAATGGTTCGCGCGGGGACCTTGGTACTGCCCAACGTGAGGGCGCATCACGCCGTGCGCTACGCGTGCTCACCAGGAACTGAAACCTCTCCAAGGGTTCTCACTAGGCTCGTTGTTTATGAACCTCTTATAGTCAACGTTACTCCAAATCCATTGGTAAGCAAATGTTTTTTCCTCACGACAATTACTTTGTATGTATTAGGATTATTACGTACTTAAAATATTATTTTAACTCTTTTTGAATTTGTGTATAATAATAAGAATGTTTTTTTGTTACAATTTAGCCAATTAAATTCAGAAATAATTATATAACAAAAATGCTAATTTATACTAATTGCTTACAAATATAACCAAACCTATAATACCTATTAAGGCTAAATGTGAAAGAATATAAACCTTAAATAAACGGTCTTCGTACAGATGCTCGGCACAGGTGGGACTGGTCATATGAACTGTTCGGTAAGCGGGGGCCGGGGGGGAGGTGTCACGATCAGTTGGCAGCACGAAGGCCGGCCCTTGCACTCTCCTCAAAACCGCTTATCCCTGGGCCCAGTTCGAGCTCATCACATTGGCCTGTATCAATGTACAGCGTATGACCACTCCGATTCTGCTGTCGCCGGAGCTGAATTGGTTATTGCTGGTAATTATTGAACTTTGATTAAATCTTGGTATTTTTCTGCCCATTATATTATTACATTCAGCCCGTTATAAGTTTGGGCTAGCGGTTGGTACTAACTGTATTAAACAGGAAGGTGTGTGTGTGACTACGACCCTGAAATTTTGTTGGTTCTTTATGTAGTGTTTGTGAGGAATAAGAAAAGAATTTTGGAAATTCCATCCTTACAGGAATAAAATAAATGTAAACGTCCTAAAATATTTTTGCTAACCTGGCAACAATTTACTAACAGCCATGGAATTATTGTGAAAGAATCTATACCAACTTTTTAAATAATTTTAGGAGTAACTGAATTTAACTATTGTACTGTGTTTTAGACAGACCTCCAAGATTAGTATCTACGTTTAGTGAAGCGACGACCAGAATAGGACAAAGCATTGCTTTGAGATGTGCAGCGACCGGAGTACCACCACCTCGTATTGTTTGGACATTGGATGAGAGACCTTTACCATCCGCTCCAGACAAGTAAGACGCAAATTCGAAATTTTGATCATTAACAACTATTCTCATTTCACTTCAATGTATCTTGCACAAACTATAGGAATGGAAAGAAAATGCCGTTTTTTCGTCTTTAATCTTTCTGTTATACTTTTAAGGTGTTTCTGATGTAGTTTATCTGTTGCAGGTACAGTGTAAATACGAGAGCAGAAACACTACCTGGTGCTGAGGAAGGTACAATTGTTTCGACGTTAAGTGTGACCATCAGAACTGCGGATGAAGGAGGCAGATATGGATGTAATGCAACTAACACTGGGGGCTCTCACGCTCATCATTCGCGTCTTAATGTTTTCGGTAAACAATTTATAACTATAACAGATGTTTATATGTAGTTCTGTTGCCAGTGTTCTCGTGTACAAATTCTGAATCAAATTAAGTTAGTCCTTTTTGTGAACTCACAGGCTTAGTTGAAGGTTAGTAAGCTCTGTCGTTAGTTCGGTTCGATGTTGGGCTTGTCCATAGGAACCATATTAAGTTGTTTTGTCTTCATCGGTGCAGCGTGATTGATTGTATTCCAAGCCTTCACATTTGCGGGAGGTAACCATCAGGAGGACTTAAAAAGAAAAATATATCGTGCAATTGGTGATCACGCAGTATAAAATAGTGCCGTAGTAATGTGTAATGGCAAAAGAAAACATTTCTTTTGATTAAGGATAAACAATTAGTTTTTCTTTCAGGGCCACCAAATATCAGATATCTCACCCCAGTACACGTAAAGACTGATACTGATGTAACATTATACTGTCCATATTCAGGATACCCCATAAAGTGAGTCCTTTATACGTATTTGACATTCTGTTAAAAGATGACTGAATTTAAACTAGAATTTGATAATTATAGGGATGTGGTATGGCGTCGGGAAGATGGTTCAGTGGTAGAAATGCCTTTGGAATCTAGTGATGATAGAGGGATTTTAAGGCTGTCATCGGTAAGGAGTTCAACAGCAGGAAGTTACACGTGTGAAGTTCGGGCCGAAAGTGGGGAGATAGCGCGTCGTACCGTGCGGCTTGAAGTGCACAGTGAGTCGAATTGTTTTGAATATCTTAAAATAATTTATCCATTTCTTTGATGTTAATATTAAGTTTACCTTGCTTGTTTATAATGTATAATACTTTAGTTTGTGTGATCCTTCATATTACTGCTAAAGTTGTGTGCTCCTTTTGTCTTGTTTTCACTGATTCTACCTTGCACTCTGTTGTATGTTGTGCAATAAACTCTTCTTGTGCTTGAGCTTGGACTCCTTTTAATTCAACACCTCGGCCATCCGAAAAGTTGCGATGACACGAAGTGGTCAGGTATATAAGTAGGCACATTATACCTGTATTGTTACATTTTTAATATCAGCTTTCAGATCATTATTGAGTTATTAAATCAACATTTTCTTGTGTCATTGCAACGTATCTTGCATCACATTAGAATCAAATTTCAATCAATTTATTGATTGAACTTGCTATTCTATATATAGTCGTAATTCTGAATATTGGTATTTTTAAATAAAGTTTCCGTATACGTTTCAATTAGATCAATCCCAATTGAATCAAATTCGAGTCTTTTATTAACAGAGCCACCGAAAATTGCGCCATTCCAATTTCCTGAAGAATTAGAAGTCGGTGGAAGCACGCAAGCTACGTGCAGTTTAGTTTCTGGAGATAAGCCAATACAGTTCTCGTGGCATAAGGACAATTTGCCGATTCCGTCAGTATTAAAGGTATTTGTGTTACTTTTCTATGTGAACTTAACTTGTGGGACTATATTCATGGTAAATATATCGACAGGTAGAACAGAAGAACATGGATTTCTTTACTATACTGATCATCCAGGATCTCAGTTCCGTTCATACTGGGGAGTACTCTTGTCGAGCAACGAATGATTTTGGTACTGTCAGCCATAGCGCTTCTCTAACTGTCAAAGGTAAATATTTACCGTTCGTCGTTATTTATTTATCACTATCTATATCTAGGATTTGGTTCCCTAAACTTCATGGCATAATAAATATAACAGTGTATTCACTTAGAGCCTCCAACATGGGTGTGGCGGGCACAGAACACTTCAGTATCGGCTGGAGCCGCTGTGCTTCTACCGTGTTCAGCCAAAGGACAACCGTTGCCCAGAATTTCGTGGGAGTTTTCGTCAGGTAAATTCTTCATCACATACATATATGTCAGCTAGAAAACAGCTACAAAAGGTCCTAATCGTAATGCAATACTCTTTGCGGCTAAAACATGACATTTATTTACTACGATTTTTTTGTTACAATACATTTAGAGGGAGACAACTGGCGTCATATCCTGTGGAGTCAGTCCGATTCGCCGGATGCTAGTGAAGGATCCATTCTATCAGATGGAACAGTTTGGTTACGAGCAGCCACTCCGGAACACGAGGGCTGGTACAGATGTACGGCGAGAGCACCACACACGTTCTTACACCATTCATTTTTTCTCGATGTTAGAGGTAAGCTGGCACGTGAAGACCTTAAATTGTTTTTGTTCTGGACTACCTTTTTTCGTGCTATATGGAGTATATCTTTTTCTGTTTCTAATTATTAATTCTGGTATGTATGTTTATCTTTGATTATGCGCTATTTGTCATTATCGACGATTTTAAGATTGTCAACGTAAAATGAGCATTAACAGAAGCACATCTTGGTGAACTAAAACCATATTGAAACCACGGTATAGGTGGTTATACCTACAGTAGTTTTGTATAAGTATGTCTGGATGTATAGAACCTCCGAAACTGTCTCGCGGCGGAGGCGGCGGAGAAGCGCGGTGGGTGGTCAGAGGATCAACGGCACGTCTGACCTGCACAGTGCGCGGGGAGCCGGAAATACATGTACACTGGACTCACGACTCCAGACCGCTGGCGCTGCAGTAAGTAAACAAACAACCAAATTCCATATTACTCTCACAATTATGTGGAATTATATGTGAAAGGAACGAAGACCAACTATGTCTATCATTACAAGCCTAACGTGTTTCTTCATTCATCAATCTCTTCATACATACATGCCGGTTTCGGAGACTCTTGAAACTTCTACATATTATCCAGACTCGTTACAGTATTAATCGACATATAAATTGACCTAAAAATAGAGATGAAATAATAAAATAATTGCGTACATTGCTATTAGGCGAAGAATTTATGTACGATAAAATTGTGTCCAAAGTTGTTAAGGGAATGATGAAAAATGATCCTTTGACGTCCATCAAGGTAAAACCGTGCAAAGGCGACGTGTTAGTAGTGGAAATTTTCGGGTTGCGCCTACCTTTACAAAACTAACAAAAAAGAAGCGATCTTTACAAACATGTTGTGCTAGCTTTAAGCTTTAAACATTTTTACACAATGCGCGCCTGAGATTGTATCTATTACGTCACAATGTCCAGCGGTCATCGCTGCATTCGCTGTAAATCCTACGTTCGTTTAAGCTTAACGTGTCGCTGTCGAGCGCCGGAATGACCTAATTCGTTAGTAATCTGATGAAACTGTTTTCATATACCTTCGGGAATTTTTCCGCCTCTCTGCTCAAATAAAGAGTTGTAATATTTTACTGGAATTTTGCGTCCAGTCCAAAAGTTTTGGTGTTTGTTTTATCTCACAGTTACCTATTCGATATGTTGGAGTTTATTTAGATAATATTAATAAAACTTCTTCAGTGAATATAATATTGTATTGTTTATAATTTTGTTCAAAATGTATTAAATATACAGAGCATGATATAAATTGAATACAATTCTGTAGTTATGTATTTTTATGTTATTAATCTAGTGGTTCAGGTGGTGTGGAAATGAGAGATATCGGAAATGGGGCTATGACGTCTGAAATAACGATCACGCACGCGGGCCCCGAGCACGCGGGGGACTACCGCTGCTTGGCCAGGAATCTCTACGGCACTGACGAATTGATATTCCGCCTTTTTGTCAAAGGTAACAGATTTTATGAACTCTTTGTATGAATTTCAAATAACTAAACTATCTCTTATCTCTTATATATATAAAAATCCCGTGTCACGATCTTCGTTTGCGATAAACTCTGAAACCACTGAACCGATTTCAATGAAATTATGTGGATATGTATCTATTTTTTGGTTCAACCTAAAATTTTCTTATAGGACAACACTTATTCGGACAAATCGTCCTACGGGATTTTTACATATATGAGTTTAAGTTATAACATTAATTGAACCACGGCAACACGTGGTCTACTAGTACAGTCATAAAAACAGACAAATTCTATAAGACTGTAATTTTATTTGCTTTTTTAAATTTTACTTAATGAAGGTGCAGGATACTAAGCTAGCATAAGAATATCTTAAATGGAATGATGACTTGAAAGATATCAAAACGTGTACCCGACGTCTCGTACGTTAGGGATTACCGGTGTCTGCTCCGCAATCTCCATGGCAGTGATAAATTGATTTCCCTTCACTTGGTGAAAGGTGAAGCATGACAGGAACAGTATGGCCAAACATATGGGAAATTAAATGTATAATGACATGACAATAACTTAAATTCACGGCTACATGTAATTTTCATCTTCATTTTTACCAATTATCTTACCCTGCTCTACTTCAATATTACCTACTTCAATATTACCTACCCTAAATTAATAAATCAAAGTACGCCTTATGAGTGTCGAAATTCTGTCATAACTCCATGCCTCATGGCAGTTATGATTCTCCTGATGCTCCTGATAAACTCTATTCTTTCGATGATTCCAAAAATTCGGTTTGAATTAATTTGGAATAAATAAATACCTTATGGCTGTAGTACTCGTCAATTATACTCGTCGATACTGTTTTTATATTGATTTGTTTAGCAGTGTTATTGATAAGAGTATATTATAAATTAGGTCTTATATATCTAGCTAAAAGGATAGTAAAACTTATATGTATAATAAGTGCATGTACATATTTGTTTAACATCATTTATTTTCGTTCTCCAACCGAGTTTTCCCCGTTTTAAAAAAATATATTACCTTACCTTCCGTGTCTGTTACTGATCGTACACTGATAGGTATATCGTACGGTTAGTTATTTACTGCAGCTAACCTTGTGAATACTACTCTAAATGTTGTAACTTAGGGAGACGCAAGGGATGAGGTAGAAGCGTTTATCTAAGTTATGAACGCTTATGAAAGAGAATGTAATTTCTTAGACAAGATATCTACTTGCGCTCTTTTTTAAAATGAACAAAACTGTATTTAGGTTCAGTTTTAACAAACTTGGGTTGCGAGCCGTTTTGTAAATAATCCGATTAACAAGTTATTATTACATTTGGTCTGTTTTTGTAACAACACAAAATGGTCAAAACAGACGTTGGTTGTAATTTAATCTTAGTCTATTCATAATTTGTACAGAACGACCGAATACCCCTGAGGAAGTGCGTGTATCAGAAGTGTGGTCGCGCAGAGCGAGGGTGACGTGGCGCGTCGCTAGGGGGGCGCTGGTGTCGCACTACTCGCTCCAATACCGCACGCTGGGCCGCGAACTGGCGAACGCACCGCTGAACGCTCCGCTGCCCGCTCTGCTCGACACTTGGGACACGCCTGATGTGCTGAACCTCACACTGGCTAATTCGGATTTGCTACATGTCGCGTAAGTTCGTACAGGCTTATGAATATGATAATGCCCGCGGGATTTCAATTTCTGTACGATATATGCGATACACGTTATATACCATTCATCCGTAAGATGTAATTTGTGATTGATTACGCATTACAGTTACACATAGCTCTAGAAATCGTATTTAATAATACGATTGGATATGGATTTATGAGTGTTTGGGAACGGTACACTAAGAAATACAGTTTAATATTAAATCCACTTGGTTTAATAACATATTATAGATTCCTATTTATGTTATATCAAACAAATTCTGGTATACATTGAATGTTAATATCCAAGACGTTACGTATAATAAGTCTCGTAACTTAAGTATCTTTAAGTACCTCATTAAATGTCTATAATAACATTTAAATTCCTCTCAATATCGTTGTTGCTGTTTCTTTGAAGTAGGTACTCGAATTCGTTATGAAATTTAATGGTGCAATATTTTTTCATAAAGAGGCTTAGATACTTCAAATCAATCGTATCAATAATTTATGATGTCATCATTTCATCCATTCAAAATTCGTATGTTATACAACAAAGATTCAAATATTTATTCAAATATTAAAACATATTCACAAATTGAATATTCTTAACCGATTCGTTGCGGATGGCACGGCTACCGTGCCATCGTTATTTTTTTCGCGTGGCGTTAGACGCGTGAGCCGT
>DWGJ01002485.1:0-15615 GCA_018246895.1 Aspitha aspitha aspitha | reverse complement strand
TTCTAGGAGTCAGGGCCTCTAATATATTTATGACTGTAGTTTTGGCCAATAAAAAATTATTATTATTATTATTATTAAATTGTTTTATTTTCTTCGCGGTAGAGAGTGTGAAATGAAGTACTATGTATGTATACAATCAGATATAATGTATGTCCTTCTACGTGAAGGGGAAAATCTGGAGCACACCTATTTAATGTTCAACGGGTTGGTGATTATCTGTAATAAACTGGACCAAGTCTTCGTGTCAAGGATTGTTGATTTTTCCATATCTCTTATACATATATGTACATAAATATGTACGTGTTAAGTATATAATAACTGTATTAACAATATCCGTGTCTATATATTGAAAATATTTAAAAATAAGACATAGTAAGAGAAGCTAGATGATTGATAATTTTTTTTATTAAGCCATTTATCGCCTTAGTGACGTGCATAGATATGGCTACTTTTTGCTTTTAATAGCATTTTTATTTAGTCACTCAAACTTTAACTATTCAAAGTTTAGTTATTCAAAGTTAAACTATTAGGACTGTTAAGTACCAGCTGATTTGTGAGTAAAAATTTAATACAAAGTTGGAAACACAGCAAAGTATCTAATTGCTTAACGAATTAATTTTGATGAACGTCTATTTGCCCACATATTACTATGATTTATGAAAATGACATTTTGTAATTTACGAATATTCTTCATATTTTAAAACAACTGAATTATTTTTGTCATATTTCCTAAAATCTCCTTCATATTGTTTTCTGAAGGTGTCTGCAAATAACTCTACAAGTACTTACTCAACGGAAGAGTTAATGGAATTGTTTTCAATATTTCATTCCAATTAATTAATATTGTTGTTTTGTTGTCCCAAATATATATTACGGTCACGAAAAAAATATATATCAATATGCCACATTACATCATGAAGATGGCAATATCACACCGTTTCTAGGAGAGTCGTTAATTGGTTTTGCAACGAGACTAATTAAAATAACAATTGTTGTTAGTACCTTCATCATTTCACTATGCGGACGACTCGTCGAAAGTGGGTTGCGGCGAGTCATTCCGCAGTCATTGCTCATGGTAGCTGTCTACTTGACCAGTTGTACCAGCGATTTCTTCCATTCCATTGAATCCTTCTGTCCAAATCTAAATATCACATCTATATCAAATAGATATTGAGTGGCTGAACTCAATAATTTCGTTATTACATGCCATTAATACATATATTGGTACGAAAAAATATAGTTTAATCTAAACCAAGCGTATTATCAAAAAAAAACTGAAAATTAATTAAAGTAACACAAAAGTACAATCTGCAAAGATATGCGAAGTCATAACACATTTTAATAATATACATTTCGTGACCTAAAGAACCGTATGGGAAGGAGCAAGGTTATCCATTTAGAACATAATGAATATATAATTTTATATCTTAAGGTTTTTCGTTAAGGCAAATTTTTAAAAGTTTAAAACGCTGAACAAATAGTGTTAACATATTTTACATGTAGCGTTGTTAACCTTAGTAGACTTAACTAAGCACATCAGAAGCTTATTCGCTACGGATATTTCGACTAACCTTGACACACAGACACTGGATGCAGTACACGTTTTTTATACAGCAGACATTATTAATACGAGTAATGAAAAAAATTTTAATAGTCCAACTTCGAATGTCTATGAAAAATCTATGGTGCCCTTGTACTCAATTATTTGAGTAGTGGATTTATTAATTTCAATACCTACTTAAGTAAGTAATTTATAATCAGTGCATTGACCTTACGTGATCGTGTAAAATCATAATATAACAATGAGAGTGAACTGGTATGGTATAACAGCGTAACTGGGTTATGGGTCAGTCTTCAATGGAGAAACTTCCGCCAATAGTTATATACAAACCCGTTTCTTTCTATCTATCTTTTCCTTAGCAGGAGAAATCGAATTAGTTACCAAAGTACAATGTCTAATAAATTTCACTACCTACAGCAGCACTTGTGTTCTAGACATGATTCGATATCGTAATATAATCCGTAACCGAGCGCCGAAAACGTACTTTCTACTCGAAACGAAAGTGCAAGTTTTTGATGTACGAACAGAAACAATGCAATTCACTGTTCACTGACACTCGTTCCATTGACTGTTTTATTGACAATTCGTGTTCCAGCTCAATAGAAAACAGAAACGTATGCGTTACAACCAAGAAAAGCCTAAAGTTTATATGTACATGACAATGCCATACAAATTTATATATTTTCCACAAGACTTTATTTAAAAGTTTCAACACAAAGAATTTGTGTAATCATGACTTTGATCGTGTTGCATTATTTTTTATTAGTTAAATAGTATCCCGCTTTTGTACTTTCTTGCATTGCTTGGAGATTTTTAATAAAGCTTCCAACATCCAATCTTTCCAATTTCCAATCAATCCAATTGTCTTTTTCATAGGTTTTTATAACATGTGCATAGATAAACAGAAAATCGAATAACCGAAAAAGAAGCTGTAATCAATATCCGACAAAATCTAAATTGAAAAAGTGTCAGACACCAACGAGTGTCCATTCTCTGCGTCACAAATTCTATGGCATTTTTTCCATTATCGTCCAGTGCCGTGGTTAATCGCGATTTATTATGCCGTCGAAATGGAATTCGTATGTAATTATTATTAACTGTTGAAAAAGTTATTACGTTCGTACGTATTATGAATTTATGCATCCAAATTTTCTCCAAATCATTCAAGTCGAATGCTAGAAAAGGTCAATGACCGAACCCAATACGTTACGCTTGATTATGAGTATTTAATACATTTTTTTACACTTATTGTTCCGCTATTGGTTATGGATCTCGTCTGATATTGAGAAGATTTAAAACGACTATCCATTGTTTCTTTGTTGTCATAGGATGTTCGAATACGTATGCTAATTAATACTGACACGCTAGTAGTACTTATCTGGTATTAAATTTTATAAAATGCATTTGAGAATAACATTCATGTTGCATTATCTTAAAATATTTTCTCATTTACCAGGATAAAAAAAACTACTTGGATTTTAAAAATATACGTCTGCTCTCATGCATTTACTTCATGAGTGTTATAAAGAAATATTATTTTTTTATGCAAATGCGTTGCTTAGTGTAAGTGCATAGTCAGGTACGGCTGTCATAAGATAATAAAGAAGCGAAACCTTCATAATTAATGTTAAACAACAAAGAAATTTTACAAACCACTACGGAATCCAGTTTCGTGCAAGTTCACAATTCTTTCATTTCTCGCAGACTTCCATTTATTTATTTTTTACATAGTCCTTGCTTAATCATAGATGCGCACAAACACCAACCCTTTAGAAAATAAATTCGCTGAAAATACACACACAAGCGTACATCCAGCCACACACACGTACTTTAGTATTCATTAATATATGATTACTTGATTACAAACTATTGACATTAACATTTCCGTGTCATTACATGAACACTTTTTGTTCCCAAGAATGACTTATGTCTCACTGCGAGCAAACACATGACAAGCGATAGGCGAATTTATTTGATAAGCAAATGACAATGACATTACATACATAGACGTAGTAGCTTTACTATAGAGGAGATGAGGAAGGGAGGATGATTTCAATATCGTACAAATATACGGGAAAATTTTAAACCCTATCTCACTCATTTAGAAATATTGGAATGTAGGGAAAGCTGTAGCAAACGACAGTAGGTATAATTGAGTATTGTTACTGAACCCACCACCTCCTACATCTACAGAACTAAAAAAGAAAACTTTATTTTGCAGTAGCCTGTACCTCCATACATGGATACCTACATACATAGTAAATGGAACAGAGTCGCTGCGAAAGTGATTATTTTAAATTCAGCTCGATAAAACCAGGCCGAATAGGCTTTTGATGGTCGACATTAAAATTGTCTTTTTATCTACAACTCATTAGTTACGATGCTACAGACTAAGTTACCAAACCGTGAGTTTCTTACAAAACATGACTAAAATAGTCGGATCTAGTAAAGCATTTTTGTCGCTCAAACTTTACCGGGCGTCAGTGAAACAATTCCTTTTGTAAAAAAAAAGCGCTTTAATGTTAATAGTTGCACAATCACGGATTTTTAGTGACGATCACATGACCTAGGTCAAGAGTGGATTACCTAGAATACGCTAAACATATGCGTAGGCAGCCGTTGATGTGCTGACGCTACCTTTTAACTAGTTAAATAGCAATTTCCTTATAACACCATCACACAGCAGCACTTAGTTACGTAATTGACAGATTCACTTTTTGTCAGGGATTCTTGAGTGAATTATAATTTCCTTACATTGTTTGTATAACTTTTTTGTACAGAAAATCACATATGGTCATGTAGATTGTCATCTTGTAATTATAACTGTACGCACGACATTGAGGCATTGCCTACAAATGATTGATAATGCCCTTCGTTCTCGATAATTTAATATTTAAACAATGTATATAACGGTCACAAGGTACTGACCTGAAATGAAACCTTTCCCGTTGTTAATAAAATCACGGTACCGTTACATAATTAAGTTTTAATATCAATTGTCTGTTCGATCAATGTTTTTATCGAAATCTACGAGGTTTTTTGAACACGTCGATTGGATATAAAGGTAAGATTTAAATACCAAGCGATAATTAAATATCTACATATATGTGTAAAAACATATAAATTCAATAATAACTTTGTTATTATCGAAATAAAATACTTTTTCTTCCACGCCAATTGTGTCTAGGAACGTATCGTATGGACTGGAGCTAAAAGCTGAAGATTCGCAATTGGATGATTCCTCAGCGGTGCAATTTAGCAATAAACCAGGCCATCCTGACGCCGCGATAAAAGGGGTTGCGGTAATCAGTGGTCACGAGGAGTCCTGTCACGTGACTGACCATCAATTGGTTGCAAACAAGTCGGAATGATGAAAGATTTTAAATTACTTGATACATATAAGTGATTTATTTCTTACGACTGTTTTATTGTAGAACGTCTCACATTTTTATTTTTTCAAGGGACAGGTTTTACACCTGCGAAAAACGCAGACAATGCGTTTTCTTATAATGGGAAAGGTTAACCCATATTTAACTTAAGGCCACTGGTCCAAGTTGCCAGAATTCACAATTACAGATAGGTATTAAACATTAACAACGAGATTTCAATACAAGCGTAACCAAAATGTTAAAAATAAAGTCTAGATCAGATGTATTTCTAAATGTACTGGTATCTTGAAACATTATCTAAGACCCACCCAAGGTACTCCGTGGACGGGTGTGAAGCAACGGCATGTGTACGTACTAACATACGAGTAACATTCAAGTCACGCGCAACTTTACAAAACTCCACGTGAATTAGGAAAGACGGGGTTTCATAAAAACGCAAATTCTACGCACGGTGGTGTTGTGTCACTTTTCATACGGTGAATTGCGTAATTAGAACGTATATAACTCATTTTAAATAATATCGATAATTAAATAACTACAAGTAAAAGTACACGGAAAGTTCTAGAAACTTGGTTGGATTATTTTGATTTTTGAAAAAGCGTTGAAACTGTACCTACTACTTACATAGCAATAATCTGTATAATCACGTTTCACAGTTGTAAAAAGGTGTTTGCCTAGTTGCGTATCGCAATTAAATCATTGTAAAAACTCTAGATTATAAGCTTTATTTTGTTGTTTTACAGAATATTAACAGAATATCTACTTCATTAATGTGACAAATAAAATAATAAAGTTTGATAGAACTAAATTCAACTTTCTACGACAAGAAGGTAAAATATAATTCACAAAACTACATACATATTTAATATATTCATTTCTTATTGTGTTTCTTATGTTAAAACGATAAAAATTAACAATGGCAACACTGCTAAAGTCATCTAAAAATAACTCGAATTATGAGCCGTATAGAATAAAACAAATCTTTGTTGTATTATAATTTAAAATGAATGCTAATAACTTCGTAAAGTCTACAATGTAGGTATATCTGTACGTAATTTATTCCAAACGGTTTTTTGTTTTAAATGTCAAAAGATTTCGGTAAGTGCCTACCTACCTCTTATGTGTATTGTACAAGAAGTTGTGCTATAACACAAAAGTTTTCAAGGACAATCGGAAGGTTAGTAAAGTACGTACCATTAACTCAATCCTTCAAACGTTGATTGATGCAACATATCGCTGTGTTAGTATTGTCGCCTTGTAAGCAAATAACAGGAATTGAAAACTGGTAAATTTTGAAATTTAGCACACAATTAAATCACACATCCAAACGTACTCCACACCTTAGACATCTCTTTTGATCATTGACCTTAAATAGGCGACTTTTAAAAAATAATTCTTAAAGGTGTTTTTAAGATTCATTAAGTATTCAAGGAA
This sequence comes from Aspitha aspitha aspitha, assembly GCA_018246895.1. NCBI lineage: Eukaryota > Metazoa > Arthropoda > Insecta > Lepidoptera > Hesperiidae > Aspitha > Aspitha aspitha. Next base: position 9,231 of record DWGJ01002485.1, on the reverse strand, counting down.
ATACACTAACAAAACATTTTACAATATGAATCATAATTATATTGTAACAAAGAAGTAACTACCTTTAGATAGATCAATTCCATTTGTATCGTTACCTTTTTACCTTGCGATGCTGTCAATGGCGTAACGAAATTACATTATGGAAATACAAATTTGTTTATGTTACCATTAAATTACATGTGCATGGACGAAGGTAAATGGGTAATTTATATAAACACTTTAGTGAGTATACCCGGGGTTTACATCGGGTTTGGTGTGATGTTGAACACAGATGTACATAATTAGCCAATCGTCGTTTAAAGTTTACCGCTAACTCGCATCACGATATCATCAAAGTAAAAATAAAGCCATTCCCATCATTGGGCCTAAAGATCGCAGCTAAACATAATCATGCCCTTTGTCCTTTAATATAACTGTTACTGTTTTTGGGAATGGGCAAAGGTTCAAACACACATAGTCTTATAGTCAATTTTTTTTATTTCTTTTATTACAATCTCAATAGCACTCAATACTCAAATACCAATAATTATGTGCCCAAATTAACTAGAAACTATATTTGTACTTACTAGCTATTCCCGATGGATTTAAGTAAAATTACCACAAATTCTATAATAACCCTAACACTATTATTTTTAGTATTCTCCTTATACGTTATGCATTAAACGCCTCATTATTATTCGAAGCAATATTGTTTACTCGCTTGTTTTGTGAGTGTTGCCTTAAACATTTTTGAATAGTTAAGTTATATGTTAAAGAATGATAATATTCGTATAAATGTGATATTTTATTTTGCCTATGATACAATTTCATTTAGTAAATATCCAGAATAAAAAGTCATAAATCCTTAATGACATTGTTTATTTTTACCTTTTCTTTATGCTATTTGAATGCAATTGCTTATTTTCCTTTCTTATTGTTACTGATACTAATCTAAAACTAAATTATATTAAAGCAAGTATAATGAAATAATTTTTCAATTGCAATTCAACGTACAATATTTTTTGCAGTATTTTCTAACGTAGGCGCAGGATAATTCTAAGATCGCCGAAATTACAAGTTGCACAGGTTGCACTCAAAATTAAAATGTATTTAAAATCTTATGTTGCCCATTAATAATAACCTACATTATTTTAGCATGCCGGGAAATTTTTATAAATGATAACGTAAGTCTGTTCATTTATTTTTACATGTCCAAATGAAAAGGTAGGTACCACCTACCTACTCATATTTTATATATCACACTCATTTTTAACTACAACAGTAACTGTTACTCATAGCTGTTATAATTGTACTGTTCTTTCTCGTAGGGTTAGACAGAGACAGCATATTTCTCCCGTCTAAGGTCTTGACATGGTTTTGTCTTCATACAGAATGACCTGGTCTTTCTCTCACAAACGTCGCAGAGAAGTGGATCTCCAAAGTCCATCTTTCGTGCTCTTACATTAACTTTAAAGGGAAAGATCTAACAACAAAAGCCTTACTTAGAAATGACTGTTACTTACAAAATCCAATAAACTACGCCGATGAAATCGTGGGATTCTTCTGAGCGATTATGTAATCTTAACGTTCCAGGCTGTATTTCTACATCAATTTAAAACCAGTTCTTACATTTGAAACCTGTAATAGGTATGTTATATATACCTAGAGATTGATTTTTATGAGCTTATTGAAATAAAATATATAACGAAAATGTTATTTAAGCACCATTTCCTATACTTATAATAGTTTCCTATCCTATGTAAAAACCATAGGGTGTTTTAACATTTTTTTATTTCATTAGAATAGAGTAGCAAACGAGCAGGCAGCAGTCACAAGTGGCCGCTGCCGCCTAAGAACATCTGTAACCGACTCCTAATAGGACAGTAGGGATATGACTGTTAGTGTGATTTCAGTTAGTATAAGTGTTAATAAGAATTAGTTGTGGAACAACTGCTTCACGGCAGAAATAGGTATGGCGGTGGTATTTCTCCGGCACCATTCATAAATCATAAACAGTTTTATGACTTATGAATACTTATGCTGTAGCCTTATCTCAGTTACTGACAGAATTTTTTGTTTGAATCAATATTGTAGTACCCAAAGACAACAGATACGACCTATTAGGCGCACAAATTTATATCCCTTACGTAAATATTTCAAAGCTTCATTACAAAATCCTTGGATTAATCTATTGGAAAATCCTTGGATTATATCCTGTCCTCAAAATTCTTGCATTACAAAATCCTTGGAAAAGATAATATGCAAAAACGCTATAGCTATAATTATATAAAAATATACCTACCTATATATACCCTAAGTATAAATATATCACTATTATAGTGCTTTACTAGTCTTTACCTTCATCAAATCAATAGACAAATATTTTAAAAATAGTAGCTAAGGCACCAGTAACTTTTTAATACCCTTATGTCATAAATAAAATCATAGTCAAACAATTTACTTGTATTTTGTATGCACCTAGATTTGTATGTGTATATATCCTTCGGTTTTCTGTTTTCTGCTTATAAAGAAATCACCCTATGTACGAACGCACAATAAATTTTAATCAATGCAAATCGTATTCTGTTAAACGAATTTTAACATAATACGATCTATACCATAAAATATTCATACAGAAATAAGTATTTTTTTTGTAATTACCTATCTACATATATATGTAGAAGCCTTTGTTAGATATTCGATAACATGATAATTCAATTTTTTGTCTTTCAATGATATTTCAATACAGATCATTATTCTATTCAACATTTTTGTGGTAATATAATTAATGATCATACCAATTATTACGTTCCGAACATGTTTACAATGTATCATTGCAAGCTTTTAATACACATATGTATATGTATGATGAATCTTAAACAGCTACTAACAAACATGATTCCCATAGACATTGATACCTTATATTTCCACACAGTTTAATGCAAAAGATGTTCATAACAAAGTTATAAATCTAATACCAACATAATTGCGTAGAATGTTAAGAACCCTTGATAGACGTTATTTTCATAAATAATATCGTACATCACATCTCAGTACTCAGTACAGATTAACGCAAAATATATTTGATATACAGACATAAATATAGTGTGTAAAATACATTTGATTTACTCACATAGTAATTCTTATTAAAAATTATATTCAGTTAGGTACAGATATTGAGTTCTCAAAATATCTAATTGCGAAGTGTCATCAAATTGTTGATAAATCATTATGAATTCTGTCTTTTTTTCATTAAATAATAGCTGTATCAGCGAACTTCGTACCGTACAAAAATTTCAATCCGATATTTTGATCATTAAAATAAATTATAATCTATATGTTGCCGAAAACTAATAGCTATATAACAAAAAAAGTCTCATCAAAATCCATCCCGCAGTTTTGCGTGAAAGCCGGACAACAGATAGACGGAAAAAAATTTTAAAATGATTTTTTTTGGCTGTGCTACCTAACCTATCTACTTGTATGAAGATCCCTAGAGGTACTTTTTTAAATTTTCAACCAATTTAGAAAATTGAACTCTTCTACAGTTTTATTATATGTACAGAATAGATAGATGGATATAGATAATAAAAGTGCAAGTTCTGTCATATTGAATGGCGCTGAGGTCCTGTATGAAATGAAACCTGTGCCTACAGTCAATGAATGTTGCTTGCATCTTGTAATTCCCCACACCCGTTATCGTTCAAACTTTGTATAAATTGATAACATTACAGCCTTGAGATATAAACCTACATCATATTATTGTTTGCTCGATTGCTGCATAACGGCATGCGTACGAAATATCATCAAAACATTGAAATCTCGAAAACGAATGAATTATTAGTAACTATTAGGAAGGTCATCTTACATGATGTTTTGTTGGTATGGGGCAAAAAGCCATCACTTCTATAAAAACATAAATACAAAATCAGTCATCGAGAACTAGCTTAACCCTTAATTACCATACGCTTTCATATAAGAAACTAGCTGTGCCCCACGGTTTCACCCGCGGTAATTAGAACAATCTATTAAAAAACTATTTTAAGTACGTCGCGCTATAGTTACGTACTTACTACATATAAAAAATTACACGGAAAACGGAATAATAAAGGAACGCTTTCTCGTTGCTCCATTCCTATTAGTCATAGCGCGATGTTATATAGCCCAAAGCCTTCCTCAATAGATGGACTATTTAACAGAAAAATATTTTTTCAATTCAAATTAGTAGTTCCCGAGATTAGCACGTTCAACCAACCAAACAAACTTCAGATTTATAATATTATTATAGATACATTTATTGACCTACGAAACGTACAGCTCTTAAGAGCCTCTTTCCGCAGCCAGTTTGACAGGACAAGCATCTACAAAATGACAGAACGCACGCCGCCTGACAGAATGACAGAACCTGCGTGACAGGAAAATGTCCCAAAAATTGAAATTACGGGCCAACGAAAAGTTTCAAGTAATGATTTTTTTTTACATAGATTTCACGTTGTGAACATTTTCCCTCATTTACACAGATCACCAGACATTCATGCTTATTAAAAAGTAATTTTATCATTAAATCTTCGCTGTAACTTGTAAGTTAGAAATTAATATTCGAAAATCTATTAACACCCCTGATCTATGTACATCCATATGAATTTATCCTTCATCCAACATTGCAGTTGACACAAGCTAAAACATGATAATTCAATAAAATTTACAAAATCAACACATAAACGTCACAGTCATTAGCAATAGGTAGGTAGAGAATAACTCAGTGGTGATAGTAAAATGTCTCAAAATGACCCGACAACTGATGTTATCATAATCGGGCTAAGGAGAATACCGCTAACTACGTAAACCGAAAGTTACTTATTTTTATATACCAATTTCTTTCTTAGTACTGGTAATAAGTAAGTAGTCACTAATGAAACTGTATTGCGCAAGTGAATTAGGAGGATGGCTGTTTGCCTGAACACTATTTACTTAAAATCCCATGGATACGATAAGATAAATCTATTTGATTTGACAATGATTACATTTTGCAAGAACATACTATAAAAACCTACTAAATGTTCCCTTGAATCATAGTCTTCGCACTCAGAGTAACGTGGTCTTGTGAAAATCAAAGTACATACATATATTTCACTAAAAATGAAGTTTACTCCTTTGCTGTTCCTGCTAGGCTTGGTGAGTAAACCTTATAATAATAAATATGGTATTTCCGACATAGTCCTTTAGATGTAACAATGTAACAATGTTCAAATTCCAATTTAATATTACCAGCTTTATTTTATTTATTTAACATCGTAACACGTTAAATAACAAGATATAAACAAGAACGTAACCGTCTCCTTACAGTCGGGTAAAAAATGACCCATACATACTATGGATGTTAGTACAATTTACAGTACCTGATTAGAACAGGCTTTGTCAATTTGTATATTTATAAAACATTAGAGCACAAAAGGAACAATAATGTACTCGAAATATTTAACGTAATAAAAGGGCTTGCAAACTTACCAAGGGCATGGTTATTTACTGCTTGCTGCAACCCTTAAAAGTCACTATCCGATTACAAAAAGGTATGATATTCTGACTCGGGATGAGTTGAGATTAGCCAGACTTACCAGCCTTAGGCTAAGTTGAAAGGCTTCATAATGTTACCTACCAAAATATTCAAAGTGAAATCTAGAACAATAAACTACCGCCATCCTTCTAAACCTTTTTATTATTTATTATTTCCATTTCTCTAATTTTTTATAAGTTAGCTAGCAAACCATATAATATATACACAAATCACTGTCGTATGTTGCAATTGGTTTGTTAGTTATACAGTCACGCTTGCTTCTCGTTAGGGGTAGATAGAGACTAACGACTATATTGTTTGAAACTTGATCAATCCCAACATCCGAGGAACCTTTTTGTACCACCCTTAAAGCTTCTCAAAAAATTGTAAGCGATTACAACGTAGCCTAATAGTCCCTGTAGAGTACAGAAACATTAAACATTTCCCTTTTGCAGCCACCCTACTAAAATCCAGCAACACAAAACTCTTATATCTTCCGTAATATGCAATTGCAAATCGTGAAGCTCATGGTTGGTTCATGTAAACTACCTGTGCCCACTAATTTGTCCGCGTTTGAATTTAATATAAAATAATAATAATTAATATTAAATACTTATAGCGGGCACAGCTATCTGCCAGTGAAAGTCCCGTTAACAACGGTCCAGCCGTTCCAGAGGTTAGCCGGAACAAACGGACATACAGTCATATAAAAAAAAATTGTAAAAAAAATATTTTGGTATATGTAGGTGTGTACTGTGTATACATACATTGCATTTAGTAAAAAGTAGTTATTTTAATGTTACATACAAACTATCCAATTTTATTTATTTGTATAGATAAATAGTACGTACATATGTACATATTTCGATGGAATGCGTCTGAAATCAATCAATATTTCCTATTTCTACATATATAAAGTCTAAGCGGATTGATTTTGCCCTCAATACTTAAGTAAGGGTTGATTTAAATGACGTAGACGTGTGTATTACGGAAGCTTATTTTAATTGTTGTATTTTAGTGGATAATGTGGTTGCCCAGCGAAAAAGTGCTTTGAACAAGTTCAAATAAATAATTATATACATAGCGTTTTATCTAAAATTTCAATAAATTTTACAGGTCTGCATTTCTTTAGGAAGTCCACCCAGTGTGGAGCAACAGTCAGTGGCATTGCTTCAGAGGCGCGAAGTCGATATCATTGGGAATACAAGGTCACAAGTTCATTCTGTCATAAAAACACAAACGTTATCGAATCATACATAATGAAGAGTGATTAAAAAAATAGTATAACATATGTATTATATGACTCTTTTAGATTTCGGATAACTGTTATGAATTTTTAGTTTTTTTTTCATAGCCTCGTCGCTTGTAAGTTTTTGCATGGTCAATACACCGAATGCGAAGTCGATGTAGAAATTGTTTCTAGACATAAATAAAAACTAAACGAAGTTCATGCCACAACCGGCAAGTCCTCATTATTAGTTGTACCCAACGGTTTTGTATTGCTAAGAGTTTAGTTGGTTCTCTTACAAATTCCTTGCACAAGTCATTCAAGTTTATTTTAAAACCGGCACAATGGCATTATTGCCAACGTTTTTGCTTCGTTAGTGCATCATTCACTAAGTTGATTCAGATATATCCATGGATTGTACACTATGGTCTAGCTATAATATAAATCATTGTTTCGTAGGTTACTACAGGGAAATTAAAACGTATATGTGGAAAATATTTTGTATTTAATTTTTTCTTTTGTAAGTAACCGACCGATGTTTTGTTCGAAGCCGGATCAACTGGTTACCTATTACTATGAGTTTTACATTAAAAAACGACAAACGATGTCAAATAAATCGATTATCAGCATGGCACTCGGCATTCTCAAGCGACGATTATGACCGTGACAAGATTATCATTTCGACCATTGAGCAGAATAATGAACGCTGTTAAATTTTACATTATATGTCCCGACAACTAGTAAATCCGGTTTCGTGCGACTCTTAACGAGATAAATATAACCACATTTCTTTAAAAGCGGCAACACAAGAGCTACAAAATATTTTAATGAATTTTTCGATATATCCGAATTCAATACGAATGTACACCCCATCTAACATCAAAACTTACTTTATTAGTTCAAAAGTTGAAAACCAGTCAATTCTTTTACAGAAAACTGATAGAAGAGCTGCTTCTTAATCTACGAAAGTCAGCGCAGCAAGCAGCTGACGCTATTGGCACTTTCGCCCAAGGGCTGCAAAATCAGGCCAAATCGTTTACGGAGAAACTGGGGAACGACTTGCAGAACTTAAGAAATAGAGTATCTGAAGCCATTACCAATATTACGAATAAATTTACTGGAGCGGGGTCAGCTGTCAGGGCTTGCATTGATGTAAGTAAACAGAAAAATACTTAAAAAAAAACTGAAGTACAAATTTTGATATACTGGGAAAGATTAGCTCTGGGTTGTTATCTACATTAAACTCATTCGAACCCCGAAATCCTTCGATTCTTCCTTGTATTGAAATTCTCTTTCTAGAATGCTAAACGAAACATAGATAAAGTGTTATTTAAGAACACAACCAAAAATGAACATTGATAAATTTGTTGTTTCAAACTACTGATGTCATACTTGAACATACTACCTTTTGTTAAGCAGATAAAATATATTTGTGTTCCAGTCACAAAAAGCCAAAGCTGAAGAGTTGTTCAAAGACACAGCAGCCAAATCGAAGAGTTGCGCTGATCAACGCATCAAAGATGTAAATGAAATGGTCCAGCAACTTCAAGACATTTCAAATGAAGCCTTGGCATTTGCTAAGAATGCTATGGAGGAGATGAACAAGTGTACTGAAGTAAACAGTGGAAATATTCTTGGCACCGGTACTTGTCTTGGATCGGTGGCTTTACAAAGTGAAATGAAGGGAGCTGCGTTCCTAACACAAAGTGGATTTTCGGTAAGTTTATATCTCCACGTAATCTCCACTTTATAATGGAGAAGCGTAATGATGTATGCCTGGTTGCCTCCTGGGACGTCAGGAAACATCCGTGCCCACAAAATAGACATAAAAAGTATTGCAACCAAACACTATATATTTGTAATGAAAACAATTCTGTAACTGTAGTAAAAATGTGAAAGTTTCTTTCTCTTGTTAAAGTACGTAGATCTAGGCACTATCTCATATTTATGCAAAATGAAGAAGTTTATGCAAGGTTTCTGTTCTTAACCAGATTACTCGTATAAACCTGGCCATCGCAACTCTCCCGGCTGCGCTGGATGTATGCGCCGGCACCCAGCTCCTGAGCGCTGGAATCGGGACCACGAAACTTGTCATGGAAATCAGTAGTTGCTCAGCTGCGTCCGTCTTCTCGTCCTTCTCACCCCGTCCTTGAAACTTCAATGCTCGGTTGGGCTATAAATAAAATGAAATACGAGTATATTTGGTTTTTTATTCGACATCATTTATCATTGTCCTTACTTTTATACTTACTTGTTTATTTCGATTTCTATATGGATCCCGTGCTCCATTTGACTGGCCTCGTGGTCGAGTGGTTGGAGATCCTGACTGCAAAACCGGAGGTCGTGGGTTCGATTCCCACCCAGGACATTTGTGTGATGAACACATTTGTTTATTCTGTGTCTGGTCGTAATAAAAATGTCTATATAAGTACTATATCGTATGTATATATGTATGTTTATCAGCTGTCCG